>JANEYF010002339.1:180000-311996 GCA_029963845.1 Rhamnusium bicolor | reverse complement strand
ATTCGAAAAAAAAAAAAAAAAAAAAAAAATTCACGTGTACAAAAAATCGAAGGCAAGATACAGTCGGCCAGACAACACGCTTCTCGGATCCAGAGTGTGGTGGAATATAAGACGACTGGTAGAGTTTTTACTCCCAGGATCCGGCGCATAGCTGCCGGATTAAGACGTCAACACCATACTCTAAATCTGACAGTGATGCTTACCATCAAGCAGCACTGTCTAGATAGGATCCGAGCGCTCATGGCGATAAAGAAAACATTGAAGAGGTGGGTGAGGAGTATGGAACAAAACAATTTGTTCCGTACGAACCCTTCCCGCCTCTTTCAAGAACCCACAGCGTGTTGTCGAGAATCCGCCGACTGTAGAAGATGTCGAAACCTTCTGGAAGAGGAATCTACGAAACGCCGCGTCCATTCAATAGCGACACTCCATCAATTGCACACTTCGAGGCTCTGTGTCACAGACATCTTGAAGAGCCAGAAGAAGTGTGCCCCGGCTATCAGTACGGAGGAAGTCCAACAAGCACTTGTTGGTACCAAGAACTTCGCTGCCCCGGGCCCAGACGGCATTAACAACTGGTGGTGGAAGAAATTTCCTTCCACTCACCGCCGTCTGGCGCGAGTTTTCAACTCATGGTTGAACGAGGGGCAGCAGATTCGGACTGGTTCGTCGAGGGACGTACTGTGCTTATCCCCAAAAAGGGGGATCTTTCCGACCCGAGGAATTATAGGCCGATCACCTGCCTTAACTCCTGCTACAGTATTTACCGTCTCTTGTATGCTAGGATACTGAGGTCTGTTGATCGGTCTTCCAGCAGGTTCACGAACAGCGTGGTGCTAAGAAGGGCATGGCAGGTTGCAAGGACAGCCTGCTGATAGACCGCTGTATTACACAGGATTCTGTGCAATACAAGCGGAATCTATCGATGGCCTGGATTGATTACCGCAAGGCATTTGATACAACATCGCATGAGCTGTTGTTGTACTTGCTCGAATGTCTTGCGGTACCAGCACCACTAGTGAGATGCATAGAACAGCTGCTACCGCTCTGGAAGACCAGCTTCACCATAACATCAAGGTGCACAGCGGGTCACGACAGGGCAGGTGGCATTTAGGAGAGGAGTTTTTCCAGGGTGACTCCCTGAGTCCTCTCCTCTTCTGCATCTCACTGCTGCCGTTGTCTATTGGGCTCCGCCAAAGCCCGCGGATATCAATGCGGGCCACCCAGTGACCGGAGGCATAAGGTCACCCATCTGGCCTATATGGATGACCTTAAACTTTATGCCTCCGGAGAGCGCGAACTACAAAACGCTCTTAGGGTGGTCGAAGAATATACGCGGAGCAATTGGTATGGGTTCAGGGTTGGACAAATGTGCAGTCGTCCACCTGCAAGAGAGGACGATGCGGGGAATTCTCTGAAGATGCGCAGCTCGCAGACGGAAGCATCCTAAGACATCTGGATGCCGGAGAGACCTATACATATCTGGGTGTGCAACAAAGGCACATCCAGGATGTATCACAAATAAAAGATTCTCTCCGCGGCAAGTACAGACACCGCCTCCGAAAGATTTGGTCTTCCGAACTTTCGGGGAAGAACAAGGTGTCTGCAACTAGCCTGCTTGCCGTTCCGATTCTGCTCTGCCTTCGGAGTAGTAAAGTGGAGGGTAGATGAGCTGCGTCAATTAGAGCAGAGATACCCGCAAGATGATGAATATTCACAGAAGTATTCATCCTAGATCGTCCGTTCGTCGTGTGTACCTCCCACGTCAACGGGGGGCCGAGGACTCTTGAGACAGGAGTGTACGCATGGCAGAGTAGGTACTGAGTATGGCATGTAACATACTCAGGAGCTCAGATCCCCTCTTGCGGTTCGTAAAACATCACGAAACTGTAGGAGTGGGAACAGGGATTGTTCAAGGCAGCAAAAAGAGCCGCAGATGAACTCGGTCTCGCATTTGACATCAGGCGAGGCCGGCGAGGTGCTGATGTTGAGTCAGTCACCGAACTTCAGCCAAAATCGTCTGAAAGCCCGAATAAGAGCTGCCGAACAGGAAAATCTGTTTCGGCACACGTCGATAAACCCCAGCATGGTGTCTTCTATAAGAACATCGAAACACTGGGTTTATCGACCAGGCTGACCTTCGCCTTTCTAAGGTCAGCAGGGCTTAAGTCGGAGACCGAGGGATTCATTATGGCCTGCCAAGATGGTGTTATCAACACCTTGGTCTACCATAGCCGCGTGTGGCGTGTAGAAGAGTTCCTGATATCAACTGCAGGACCTGCCATCAGGCGCCGGAATCGCTCATGCACTTACTTTCTGCATGCCCCATATATGCGATTTCGGCCTACATCCACCGACATAACGCGGCTTTACGAGTGCTATACTACCATCTAAGGCACTCGTACGGGGTAGACCAGACACCAGGTGCTGCCTTACGTCCCCGGAGATGTGAGTCCGTTCTCGAGAACGAAAATGCCGGATTTACTGGAACTACTCGTTCCCGACTGTCAGGCTAATCCACGCCAACAAGCCTGACATAGTCCTCCTCGACCATCAACTCAAGGTGATGTATGTTATCCGAGTTCTCGGCACCTGCGGAGAAAACATCACCTTGAAGGAGGAGGAGAAACTGGACCAAATATCGCGATCTGCGGTACGAGCTCAAGTGCTGTACCCAGGCTATTCGGTCAAAATGGTCGTCCTCATAATCGGTGTACTCGGAGGGATAAAAGCCTACGCTGCTCTCGGAACTGAAGATCATACCGGCCTGCCAAAAACCAGCCGAGTGGCTGGCAGGTCAAATGCAGAAGGCGGTCATTCTGGGTTCTCTCCGTCTGCTTAGGGCACACGATTCTGGTATCTACAGTCACTAACCCTGCGGGATGTGGGGAGTGGCTGTAGTTGATGCGCCAGCGCGACTCCTTGAGGCGTCGGTGGCCACAGGAGAGACTGACCGGCATCGGGAAACCGAAAAAAAAAAAAAAAAAAAAAAAATTACGATTATCTGATACACAATACGTACATGTGGTAAGTCAATTAAAATACAGGGTGGGGCAATAGTGCGTCCGACTTCGATATCTCTAGTTCTATGATAGCTAGAAACATGATTTAAAAACATAAGTAAACTAGACAAGAAAGTCTATAACCGTGAATTGTTTTCGAATATACAGGGTGAGCCAAGACGATTCTACAGTGTCAAGTATCATTTTTTAAATGATATGCTATGTATACCATGAATATTTTTTTAAACGTCCGTGTGGCCTCCTTTCACTCCTGTATTATTATTGACTTTTTCCCAACCACTTGGATGTAATGATTTTTTTTGTTCGGTAAAACATCCAGTTGCTTCAAAGACCTAAGAAGTGTACCACCATGATCCAAAATTGTTCTTATGTATGATCTGTAAAAAGAAGAGCAGTATAACATCTGTACCCCTGCAGATTTTTGTTGACATTTTTCAAATACTGGGTGTCAACGAAATCATATATCAGCCCGCCATTTTTTCAAAAATTGGAAAAAAAATGTTTAAATTTAAAACTCACCTGAGAAGTAAATGGCCTTATTTTGACGAACATACATAGGTATATCAACAATATCACTCCCGGTTTCACCGAAAGTGTCATTAATTTTGAATTTTCAAATAGGACACCCTGTATATTTTAACATGTTCTGATTATGCATGAAATTTTCTATATAATAGATCAATCTTTTTTGACATTACCCTCAAATATGCCGGACTTATTAAAATTTTTTATGTAATTTAAAATTATTAATTAAAACTCTTTGTATAATGAAAATTTTCTAAGTAGGCATTGGATATCATAATATGGTTAATTTTTTATATTTTCGTACAATATGAAGTGAATATTTTTCTATTATAATAAAATTATTTGAAAAAATTCATTTTTCATTTGAGCAACAATTACTAAATTTTTTTCAAAAAGTATGTTTTCTCTCCCTATAGGAATCGTTCATAATTTAAGTTTTAAATTGATATAAATATAAAGAATTTCGTTATAAATGAATTGTGGCAAATTTAAAACTTTTTGTCTCGTATGAAAGACATTAATATAAGGCATTAAAATAATTTGCAAATAAACTAAGTTATCTTTTGAAATAAATGAGAATCACTTAATATTATTTCAACCGTCAGTTTTTAAATAACTAATTGATTGTTGCTCCTTTACGTTTACTGTTTCGATATCCATTAAAAATTTACACACAGGACGAAAAAGTCGACAAGTTGTTAATTTACGGCGAATTCCGGAAAAATTTCAGAGCTGCTGCAATAAACTACGGATAACGTTTACCAAACAGAAGACAGGTGTCTTCTGTTTGCAAAGTTATTTCATAAGACTAGAGGCTCAATTTAGAAAAATTGACCCGGTAAATGATGAAAATTAAGGGGTAATTATCAACGAGAAGACTGAAGTATTAGCCCTTGTTATAATTGTTAGGACTGTATCCCTCCAGAAAATTGGTGATGAGTTAAATACTAGCCAAGATACTGTAAGAATGGTTTTAAAGAAAAATAAATCTACATTTATATGGAAACGATTTTGAAAGAAGAGTGACATTTTGTGACTGGACTATAACTAACATTAGAAGGAATGTAATGATTTTGCCAGGGAAATATAATTTTTTGATGAATCAAGATTAAAAAATCTGGGATTAATCAACCGGCAAAATACTAGATACTGGGGAGAACAAAATAACACCAGAGAAGGAAATCAGCAAGACAGATTTGGTTTTAATGTTTGGATGGGCATGTTTGGTAATGTGTTGCTGCCTCCAATAATTTTTGATGGTCAGTTGACTTCAGAGAGGTATCTGGAATTTTTGACTATTATGAACAATGATTTTATAAATCAATTGCCAAGAGAGGCCGGAGATAGACTGTTTTTTCAGCAAGATGGTGCCCCACCTCATAATGCCCAAATAGTCACTAACTATTTAAATTCGAATTTCGAGAATCAATCCATGATCATCCATTTTTACCAATCCATTATGGAATGGTACAAACAGACTGGTTAGATGGCCTCCCAGATCACCCAACAATACCTATGGAATTCCATATTTGGGATTATCTGAAAGACAGAGTTTACATTGTCCAGTCAGCCAAGAACTAGAAGCATGAGAAGAATTATAAATGAAATAACGCCACAACAGTTGGA
The DNA here is from genome assembly GCA_029963845.1 of Rhamnusium bicolor. Classification (NCBI taxonomy): domain Eukaryota; kingdom Metazoa; phylum Arthropoda; class Insecta; order Coleoptera; family Cerambycidae; genus Rhamnusium; species Rhamnusium bicolor. Next base: position 306,822 of record JANEYF010002339.1, on the reverse strand, counting down.
TAATTGTTTGAGGGTATTCGTTAGAAGAATTTTATGCAGAAATGAGGAGAGGCGTCATCTTAAATATTTAATATAAATTCAAGGTATTTTTTTATAATGCCACCATGTTTACTACATTGACAAGATAAAAAACGGGACATATTACATTTTTTACAACTTTTTACAGGGGAACCAGGGAACCTTTTCATTCTTTGTATTAGTCTATAGTTGTTGCCTGGGCCTGAAATACCTAGTTATCTCCTTTCATAAGTATAAAAATATTCATTTAGTTAATATTAATAGTTTTTGTGATAGGTTTTGTGCTTATGTTTTTTGTGATTTGTTTTTATGAATAAATTTTCATCTGTTTCCAAAGGCAACTTAGTTTATTTGCAAATTATTTTAATGCATTAGATTAATATCTTTCATACAAGACGAAAAGTTTTAAATTTGCCACAATTCATTTATAATGAAATCCGTTATACTGTCACGTATGGCGTATTGCATGTCACATATGCGACTTTACGTATGACACGAATGGGTTGGTGCCAGCCCCAAACGCCGCATACCAGCTTTGACCATCCACCACGGAGCCTCCACCGTACGCCACGCTGGAGCTGACCACCCCATCGCTCCATACGTTAATTTAGAATATTAAAATATTACTCGCTTGGCAATGGAGAGGTATCGTTAGAACTTTTGGTTGATAAGTGAAGGGGAACAAAATAAGACAGTGGTAAGATATACAATTTTGAATACAATTTATTAACGATTATAAGGAACAAATCATACTTACTCCTAAAAACCCACAACTACACTTCGCTACCCCCGGCCAGGCCATACCCCCTGGGCGGGAGACGTGTCACACCCAAGACACCCGTTCAACCCTGAGAAAACCTAAAAAGCAACTGACTAGCATTTCTACTTTAATTCTTGGACTCGCCTTCAGTTTCCCTTAGTCAGCATTAGGAAACTTACTTTGTTTCAGGTCATTGTTATAATTTATGCTGTTCCAGCAACTTTGATTATCATTGTGAAATGCTCTACTTTTTATATCGCATGTTGAAACTAAATATTTTAATATTAATTCATATACAGGGTGTGCTAATAAAAAGATTCTCAAAATTATTCATTTATGCGATTTACTATGATGGTATATCCTTCTGCGTGACAATACCTACACCAATTCAAAGCTTAAATTATGACGATTTCTATAGGGAAGGAAAAAAATGGGGGTTACTATTTGAAAAAAAGTTAGTAATTGTTTCCCAAAAGTCAGGAAAAAATTGCTTTGAATTTTATCAAATACTTTCATTATAATAAAAAATATTCGCCTCATATCGCACCCAAAGATCAAAAATGAACCATATTATGACATCCAATGCCTACTTGGAAAATATTCATTATACAAAGAGTTTCAATTATTATTAATTTTGAATTTCGTAAAATATTGAAATAAATCCACCATATTTGAGGGTAATGTCAACAATTCTGATTCATTATATAAAAAAATTTCATGCATAATTAGAATATGTTAAAATATACAGGGTGTTCCATTAAAAAATTCAAAATTGATGATATTTCTGGTGAAACCGGAAATGGTATTGATAATATATGTTTATCAAAATAAACCCATTTACTTCTCATACGTGAGTTTTAAATTTGAAAATTTTATTCCAATTAAAAAGAAATGGTGGGCTGATAGATGATCTTGTTGACACCTGGTATATCTATATTATGTTTTATATACAGAGTACTGTCGAATTTCTCTATTGTTATAATGAAATCCAATTGACAGATTATTAACATCTCTGATAAAAACTAATTAATATATTTGTAAACATTAACAATAACATTATTTGTTACATTTGCTGAAATTTTAAAATTATGAATCGTTTTTTCTGCTAAAAAGGCCATTAGAATCATAAGCATATATATATATATATATATATATATATATATATATATATATATATATATATATATATATATATATATATATATATATATATATATATATATATATATATATATATATATATATATATATATATATATATATATATATATATATATATATATATGATAAGTATCAGGTATGCCCGCATAAAGAAATATATATACCAAGGTGTAAAGAATGCAGATTGCAAATGGCAGAAAGATGCAAACCGTGGACACGTGTTTCTGACTAATTAGTCTTCAATCGCACGGTGTAGCCTGAGTTAAATGATGGACAAAACTCTGAAAAGACACAAAAGGAAAACCATTGACAAGGAGCCAGTCGCAACCTTTGTGGCTTCTACTTGGATGACTCCGGTTTGGGAGCGACGTCCAAGTATCGCGGCGCGGCAACTACAGCTACCTGCGTGGAATTCCGGACCCAGGAAATGAATATTCATTTCCTGGACTTCCGACCCAGGAAATGAATATTCATTTCCTGGGTCCGGAATTCCACGTAGGTAGCTATAGTTGCCGCTTTGCGATACTTGGACGTCGCTCCCAAACCGGAGTCATCCAAGTGGAAGCCACAAAGGTTTTGACTGGCTCCCTGTCAGTGGTTTTCCTTTGTGTCTTTTCTGAGTTTTGTCCATCATTTTAACTCAGCTACACCGTGCTGATGATGACCAATTAGTCAGAAACACGTGTCCACGGTTTGCATCTTTCTGCCATTTGCAATTTGCATTCTTTACACCTTGCTTTTTTTTTATGCGGGCATACCCGATAATTATTCATTTTTTTACTGTTCGTAATTAAACCCGCGACGAACTCCTTCTCTATACTTATTCATTTCCTGGGTCCGGAATTCCACGCAGATAGCTATAGTTGCCGCGTTGCGATACTTGGACGTTGCTCCCAAACCGGAGTCATCCAAATGGAAGCCACAAAGGTTGTGACTGGCTCCCTGTCAGTGGTTTTCCTTTTTGTGTCTTTTCTGAGTTTTGTCCATCATTTTAACTCAGCTACACCGTGCTGATGAAGACCAATTAGTCAGAAACACGTGTCTACGGTTTGCATCTTTCTGCCATTTGCAATTTGCATTCTTTACACCTTGCTATTTTTCTTCTTTTATGCGGGCATACCCGATAATTATTCATTTTTTACTATTCGTAATTAAACCCAACGAACTCCTTCTCTGTATATATATATATATATATATATATATATATATATATATATATATATATATATATATATATATATATATATATATATATATATATATATATATATATATATATATATATATATATATATATATATATATATATATATATATATATATATATATATATATATATATATATATATATATATATATATATATATATACAGGGTGTTTACGAACTTGGGAATATATTTTTAATGGGAGGTAGTACTTGGTAAAAGAAGTCGATTGCTAAAAATTTACCTTAGTAAAAGTTCCTCAGAAGTGGCAAAAAAAAATATTTTAAATAATACATGAAATTGTTTGAGAACCGCTGACGAAGCTAGCTGTATGCGAAAGTTATGGCCATAGACATATAATAATGTCTATGGTTATGGCAGTGTTGCCAAATTTTATCTCAACGCCCATTATTTAGCGACAATTTTTTTCTTGTTCCAATAGAATTAGATAAATAACATCTAACTATGCTACCGATCAAAATGTACTCATTTTTTTAAATTAAATATTTTACTCGAAAATTAAACGTCTTGTAACAGCCAGAAAAGTACAACATAACCCATGGGTTGAATTGTTTTAAAGAATCTAACTACAGCTTAAAACATTTTTCTCACTATTGATTGATTGATTTACATTTTTTTACATTATTAAATTTGTTATTTTTCATAATATCTGTGTTTTTATGGAAATACTCGTACAAATATAAAATGGAGAATTCAAAATATTTACATTTTTGTGAGCATTGTACAATTTAAAAATGGAAATATACCCAATCTATTATAATAAATTATAGTGAAGAAATCCCTGATAATTGAACTTATTTTTACCTTTGCAAAAAACTTCTCTTGCAGAAAATTCCTTAAAAGACTTCCTTCCCCAACCACAAACGCACATAATTCCTTCTTTGTGTAGGGCACTACATTCAAAAACTAAATAATTAACAATATTTCCAAGTGTAATATTTGGAAATGCATCAAACCCAACCACAAACATAATTCACATAATTCTTTCTTTGTGTAGGCACTACACTCAAAAACTAAATAATTAACAATATTTCCATGTGTAATATTTGGAAATGCATCACCATTTGTAGTGAAGTCTTCTTTTTGAAAGTATAAAAGCATCTAAACCGGGTTTCGGCTGATGGATCTAAACCAATATGACACTTTTTCCATATCACGAGACAATTCCATAAAATACAAACGTCTCTATTTTGAGAACACAAAATTAACGAAATAAAACAATAAGATTTGTTTTAAAACTAATCTTGTTGTTCAGTAACCATTAATATTAGTTTTTAAAACTGCGTTATACACTTAAAACACGTTCTGTTAAGTAAACGACGTTTGTGCTTATTCGATATTACAGCTGACGGGAGTTTCGATGCATATTCACTTCACATACAAACACACAAAGATTTTATTTTTAGTTTCTCTATGCACAAAAAAAAAAGAAATACGTTGTGGTAAATTTTTTACACATCTTAAAAATTTCCATTTGACATTTGACAAACAGAGATCACGAAATTCACTACCTCAGGTGTGCAAGCAAACCTACAATCTAGGGACCTGTAATATCATTAAATTACAAACAACGATCAATCACCATTTGTAAACTCTACACAGGGTCGAACTGACCTCATTCGGCCCCATAGGCAATAGTTGTAATTTGTCCCCTACGGCCTACCCCCTCCCACCAAGAAAGATCAATCGTTTTCAGGATATAAAGAAATCATATACCTAAAATAAACACAATAAAAATTAATGTTTTTCGTTATTGTTTATTACTAGATAAATGATAAATTCGAACATAAAAGTAAATATCGAAAGGAACAATTCAAAAATAAAAAATAGTTGGATTTGTATATTGTAAGTACAGGGTACAAGAAATATAACACAAATAATGTATCTTAGAGCTAAAACAATACACTATTTTCTTAACCTATAACCTCATCTCATTCCTTATTTGGTACCTTTCAAATTTTAATAATGCACAATAACATAATTATAAACTTACTTCATAATTAAATAATTAATTATCTATAAGTACTTACTTATAGTATTTTTGCATGAACGGGAATAAAACAGCATTTTACTACTCAAAACAGGGAGTAAAACAAGCGTTTATTCACTTGGAAACCAATGAACAGTATAAACATAATATAACGTCAACAATTTTATTATGTCAAACTTTTAATGGTAGAAAGAATGAAAAAATAAGAGTCAAATATAAACCATAAAATATCTTATTTCAAATCAAAATTAATATTAATAGGGTAATTTTCACAGTTCGCAATATTTGGTAATTAGTAATATTTAGCAATCTAAATGTCAAACAGAAATATGGGATGGATGACGCTACTAGTGCCAATTTTACATCTTTCAGCTTCTTGCGAATCGCTGGTTACACTAATAAAGAGTAAACCACTTGTACTAGCTGGCGTCCGGTGGCCAGACAAATATTTTTGACTTTGTTAATGGAAAATAATTTCCTACAAAGGAAAAGGAAAAATACATTGTTTCAGTTTGCAGTTTGACCTCCCAGAAGTGTTTGGCCCCGTCGGTAATTGCCGACCTGCCGGCTGGGCGAGTCCGTCCCTGAGTCTCTACACATACGCTTAGGGAGATTGGACGTTTGCGCATCGAAAAATCTGGTGGCATCATTGGCGACGCCATTTCCACTAGAAATGTCCATCATTTAATGTTTATTGTTTGGTTTTCTGTAGTTATAGTGCGATTTCTTTCATTATATGAATTTTTTGCGACTTTCTATGACTACGATAGGATATTTTAATACTTTGTGTAGTGAAAATAATATATTTTTTTATTAAGTGCAAATTGTATTTGGTACTTTTATAAAAAACATTTGTAAACAACGTCTTATGCAGTGAAATAATGTTCTAAGGTAAAACATTTTAAATCTAAAGGGATCACTTTTCAGAGGTATGTTAGTTTTGATCTGTTATTTTTTTCAATTCTACAAATTACGTGTTTTAGATTTCCTAATGGAGAGATGTTGGAGAAGTGATCGGAAGTTCTTGGGGAAAGCGAGCAGAGGCAGTGGTCAGAGAATAAATTTATTTGCTCCAAACAATTCAAAGGTGATTTTATGAAACTGAGACATAAAGTTTTCCTGAAGGCTGATGCAGTGCAAAATTTGCAACTCACAAAGGAAACTGCGACAGAAATTTGTATGGACCAAAATATGTATGTTCCATCTACAAGTGAACAAAGGAAAAATAAGGCTACAAGTGTCTACTGTTATTGATGTCATTTCACTAACGACACAATCGTCCTCTTTTAGTTCTACACAGACATCTTCATGACACTCTTCGATTATGAATAAGATTGAAATTAAAAAGATGTTTGGTGTAAGATATTGCTTAAATATAATAAGATATATGTATTGTTAATTTATGTACTTATTTTTAGCAAAATTAATTAGTGACGAGACTGACAGTAGCTCTAATAAGAAGAGAGTTAAATTTATTCAAAGTATTCATAATTATGGGTAAGTTTTTTATATAAATAAGTACTCCATAAAATTTTCATTAAATAAATTATTTCAGTGTTTCGCCTGAGATTATAAAGAAATATACTGAAATAAGAAAGTTGGACAGAAGTCCAGAAGAAAGTTATATTCTGCCATGAAAAATAAAGAATCTGAAAATGAAAAATAACTACCTTGAAAACAGTTGTGCAAGAATATTATTTAATCAACCACAATAACTATTAATTTTGTAATGTTTAAAACTATATTTCTAACTAGGTTAATTTTAACTTTTGGTATGTAGGTAACAATATTTAAGTGTAGGTTTTATTTCCTTATTTACTCGATATTTCTGAATTTATTGGAGAACAAAATATAATATATTGAGTTTAACTTTATTTATTATAATAGCTGTTTATGTAATAAGTCCATAATATAAGGGTTTATTGAGCAAGTCGTTTATATGTGAATTAAATGTAGTGACCAAGGCCATAAAAAGGATGAATTCAATAAAGCTATAATATGGAGGAGTTGCATGTAAAGCTTTATGTTCGACTGCTAAAATTAACTCATTATGGAGAAACATTCATTTTATAAATTTTGTATCTATTCTATGAGAAACAAGTGAAGTATGCTGTGTACTGTTTATGACATAGTTTTGCAGCCATAAAGTACCTCTTTATAGTACTAGTAAAATAAAGTTACTTTATTCTACTAATATTATAAAGAAGTACTTTATGACCGGAAAACTATGTCACAAACAGTACTTTACAATATAGTCATACATATCTTTGAATTTATGAAATCTTAAGATTTTATGAATTAAGCCTTATAAGTGTTAAATTTTAGTTCAGCTGTTTGTGGAGTTGTCGAAAATATTAATGATATATAGCTGAAAATTGAAAACAGTTTCGCAGAAGTCTCACTTTCGTGCCTGATTTCATATAAATGTTCAACCAAAAGTAAGAAAAATCTATAAATGCAATAATGAAAATTCTTTTCATAATAGGGTAATAAAACAATGCACTTCAGTGATAAATTGATCACAATTCATTTAAACAGTATTTACTGAACATACAAGAATTTATGCACCTAATTAAACAATACAAAAAGATTAATAATATAGCAGCCATATTAATAAAAACTATGATAATAGCATGCTAACTTGTCACTATTAAAGATGCACAAGAACTTTTGTTATCAGATAGGGTAACAGATTTTCTCAAGTCTACGAAAGTAATCGTAAGCTCTAGAAGAATAGAATTGGAGAGTCAGTGCAAACTGCCAGATTTCTTGAGAGTACTTCCTGTCTTCTACTCTTTGATTTTTGGGAAACCAGATCTTCTAATGTACATGGCAGGGATGACTAAAAAGAAAATTAAATATTGTAATATACATACAAGTTATAAATGAAAGTTTTTCGTTGAATGTTATCTAGCTTTTAACACGAGGCATTAAAATTTTGATAATTTAATTTTATTTAATATATGACACTCAAGATATTATAATTATCATGCCAAAAACCTGAAAATGTGGTTATAACTATTACATATACAATCTTGTTATCTACCAAGAAAATATTTTAATATTTATAAGGAAGGACCCAATTTTAAAAAATTTTAATGGGCACAATTATTTTACTTTAAAATACCTTTAAAAATAAAAGCACAGATCAAATTATTGTATTAAGAACATTGGTAAAATTCCCTCCACTATAAGTTAACATAAAAACTGAGGCAAGCTGCTTTATTCAATTTAGTTGTCGATACATTTTAGACTACGTGATATAAAATTATTTTAAAGGACGAATTGTATAGAATGAAAATCATTAATTTCTTTAACCTGACAGGACTCCAAATACTGCTATCTTGACTTAATAAATACTATACCTTGTGCCCTTAAAACTTCCATTGTCAAGATTGGATTGGACACCGCTATAGATGGAAAAGCTCCCGCTCTTGATTGTAATGGTTTCCCAGACTTTTGAGTTTTGGATCCATGTAGTCTTCGTTTATAAAATGTTTTGAACATATGAATAGTGTATGTATAATGTCTGTACTTGAAAAACCTCATACGTATTTGTACCCATACATTTTGGCTATCGTCACTGGGTAACCTATACGATTAAATTTTTTCATTAAATATTTACTTCAATGTATAGTTAATGCAGATGGTTAGATTTAGCAGATAATGCTTGAACAATATAAAAATAAAACAATTCTAACCTGTGAAATGTCACGTGATATTCTTCCAGATATGACTTTGTTTTCAGTTTTTACATAAAACACAATTTCGATATACTTTTCCTATTATTGTGCCGCAAAAAAACTGAAAAATAGAAGATAAAACAAAAAAATTTCCTGATAGGAACGAAATCAAAACAAAACAAAATGTCAAATCTCAAAAAAAGATTGAGAAATGACAACTTTTGACAGAATAAAGATGAAGAACAAAACACAAAATTCTGTGGTTGTTGTTATTTAATAGTGTTTGTTTTCAACCTTCGTTTGGTCCGTTTTACAGTGTTTTTTCATTAGTAACAGTAATAATGAACTAGTCAATGTTAATATTTACGGTAAATGTCAAATACGTCGGCTGTTTGTATGCGGAACGTTTTCCAAATAGGAATGAACCAAATGCCATATGATTTGTAACTCTTGTGCAACGATCACACGACATTTGTCAGTTACGACCCCGTCAAAGACGTGATATGAGGTCCTCATATGTCTTTGAACGCTGAGGAAAACATTTTAAATTTGGTAGAGGACAATCCAACTTTAAGAATGTGTGCATTCATTCGCTAAGCAAACCGTACGTCTAATCGGATTGTATGGTGCCCTGTGAGGAAATAAACTATATCCATTTTCATGTAAAAAGAGTTAATTAATGTTCTACAGCAACAAGATTTTGTGTGTTAAAGGATGTGGCAACATCGAACAGTGATTGTGCCATATGATGTATTTGACACACGGTCATTCAACTTCGATTCCAGCAGTTCTCAACATGTTCGCACTTTTTTGTTGAGAAAGGTCAGTTATTTTTTTCTAATATTTAAGGTTTTCTTATGCACTATACGATTTATTATATCAAGATGTACTTATCCTCAAAAAATAATTCCCAAGTTTGTAAACACCCTGTATAATATATATATATATATATATATATATATATATATATATATATATATATATATATATATATATATATATATATATATATATATATATATATATATATATATATATATATATATATATATATATATATATATATATATATATATATATATATATATATATATATATATATATATATATATATATATATATATATATATATATATATATATATATATATATATATATATATATATATATATATATATATATATATATATATATATATATATATATAACGTAGCTAAATTGATATCTTTCTTTGTCCATTATTTTGAGGAAATAAATAGATTTAAAAGTAAACTGCGATTATTGCATACCTATACCCAAGGCCTGCTACTGATTTTTCATCTGATATAAGACGGATTTGTTGCAAAAACATTTTTATAATGTTTATCACGTATTTTCTAGGCTCTGTTTATTTATTTATTAATTTGTTTATGTTACGTAAATAAGATTTTTTTCCTGTACATTAATGGATGTTTCAGATTTTAATAACAATACTTTACCAGAACAAAATAAAAAGCAATTTTAAGCAGAAAATGTATTATATACTTATACTTTTAAACACTTCCTAAGGGGGCTATAGCTATTTAAAAGACTAAAAAAAAAAAAGAAACAATTTTTCATAATTATGGTGAAATCGCTTGGTTTCAGTTTTTGTAGAAATTCGTCACTTTATGATACTAACCTACAATTTATCACACTTGTAGAGTTTTGCTGCGAAAAGAATAGGATATTAAACATAGAAACGATTAGTCCTCATCATCCTATGTACGTCCTGTAATAACACCATATCCACCTATAGTTAAATAATTGTGTATCAGTGCTTAATGTCAAAGATCGTAGGAAATGTTTTTTTAATGTTATCTTCCATAAGTACAGCAGTTGAACAGTTAACTAAAATAATTTCTATAGGTATGTAAGACCTTCAATTTGTGACTAAAGAGACATTAGCCTGCATATTTAAGAGGTTTTACCAAGGCCACGATCTTCTGAAAATATCTGCAAGAACATCATGCTAAAAATTCCTAACTGCTACGTTTCAAAGTTTTCATCATAGACAGAAATCAAAGCAATTCGAATGTAGTTATAATAATTTGAATTAATGACATTTCGTCAGTAATTGTAACTATTGGGAAATCAGTTTAAGACGGAAGCGTCACTGTGGCCAAATGAATATGCCTATACTTTGTTTCATTGTTGAATAAGGTTCTGTTTTAAATCAATATTTTGTAATTACTTACAGCTTTTAAATCTCTTGATGTGAGTTTTTACAAATAAAAGGACATAAGTACAGTTTCATATAAAAAAAGGTAATACAAATTTTTAGGCAACGGACACTAATTCCTCTCTGGTGAAAGTATCTTCAATATCTTGAAGCAAACAATAATTCCAGATGGGTCTTTAAAGGTAAATGATTTTGTAATATGTGATATTGTGTGGAGTCACTTCTGGAGACGACATTACTAATACAGTTAACATTTATGCATTGTGTCTGGAACAAAAGTTCGAATGATTCCTCTTAGATAATATTCTGTAGTATTTTCTGCAGGTATATCCAATTCAATATATTCACTGTTTTCAGAGCTGAGAGGCATATTAATTTGCAAACTTCCCTCTTTTATACGGTTCCATTTTGCTAATCGTGAAATTTTGCTTCTATTTAAGTTTCTCGATGTTGATGGTATTGTTTCTGTGTCAAGTTTTTTTTTCAGGCAAGTTTACAAAAGGAACGTATTACCGTATTTTTTTGTAACACAATACAATCTTAAAGTATGGTTATGTTCGATGTATGTTAGAAACATTACACTAAACACCGCAAGAGGGCGTATTCCATGTCTACAAATCCCAATACTTTCTTCTTGAAACGAAGTATATTGTAATTGATTTGTCAGTAAGTAATTTCACAATGCGATTGTAATATAAATATAAAAGTGTTGGCCAAATGAAGCTGATAATATAATTTTCTTGTGTAACTTTGGAGAAGGATATCATTAAAAATGGAGATATCGAGATGCGGTCTTGAAGATTTTCTTGCAAATTTCATCAGAACTAAACTGGCTTAATAAGGTAATCCACCCTGTATAAGTAGCTTATTGTAATACACCATTTATATTTAATAAGAATTCGCTGACTCTAAGAAAACGGTTCTACAAAAGCCATCGAGTCAGGGAAATAAGAAGACGCTAATAGGGAGTCTGTAGGTCAACGTGGACGAATGAGAGCGGGATGTAGACGATCTAGATGTAGATTTCGGAATGATGAATTTAAATTATTGAAATTTGTAATTTTTATACTTATTTTCGACTATAACTCTAGAAATTTTATTGATAAATTATTGAATAAGTGTTTTAATAAATTAGGTGTGTGACAATAGTAGAGATGGCAGAATTTGATGAGATCAAACTATTTTTGTAACTTGTAGCTGGAGTATCGAGAGCTCTTTCCTACTCCCCAATAAGAGTTTATTTTTGTTATTTTTAAATGTTATTCTTGAGTATTGGGAAATTTATTTTGATGTGTGGATATAATTTTGATTTTTATTAAACGTACTTACTACATGAAACCTATGAGTCTTACTAATTCTCTGTCGAGAGTTCTATCCTATACATATTTACAGGGCTACGATTCCGCCTTCCGAAAAAGGCTGGCGCCACTAGTGTCTGTTCCCTTTGGGTGTGGTGGCAGCAACCTTTTTCATTTATTTTGAAAAATATTGATTAATATTACTACAATGGTGACTTTATCTACAAGAATATCCTAGCTAGTAGAAAGAGCCATTTCACCACAATGGTTGCACGGGGTGGGATTGAAACCGCGATGCAGTTTATTACAACAGTGACATTATGCTACGATGTACACAGGTTGCAAAATGAAACCCTAACAATGTTTAAAAATTTCTTTGGTTCCAAAAATGTAGAAAACAATTGTAAGTTTTTGTTTGTCTATGGACTAATGAGAAGAAATGGGTTTGGGTGTTATTTTAATAACTGTGATATTAAACTCTTCAGTGAGCAATTGAGACAACGGCTTTCTACTCGAATTCGATTCAGCAAACATGTCTTTAACCACCCTAAAATATAGTACTCAATATTATTCAAGAGTGGAGGTTTAGCGACTTACGGTTTTATAAATGTAAAATACGTTTCGGAAATGTTGGAAAAAATCGCCGAAACAGTTTTACGTTAGCTACATTATTATTGAAGATACGATTTTTGTGTATAACCGTAAATTGAAGAAAAAATAATGGCTTCAAAATTTCGGAAATTTGCAAATTCTAATTTGACTCTTACAGGGTGCTTATGGTTGAAATTTTATGAGTATACAGGACGACTCGAAATATTTATGAAACCTAATTTGTATTAACATGATTTCCGTTATTCTTCTTTCCTCTGCAATTAATAATACGTATAACGATTTGTAAAACAGGCTTATACAGGGTGACCCAAACAAACTTTGTCATTATACCAATTTCCACAAATCATATGTATAAAAAAAATATATTGCCAATAGGGATAGCTAACACTTCGTTTCGTTGAAACGAATCTGCAAGGTGCAAATCGCAACTTGGCTGACACTTTAAAAATCTGCAATGGCCTATTGGCCGTTATTTAAAATACAAATACAATTTGGCATTTGATTTAATTGTTATTGGAACAGTTCTGTCAAAAGAATGCTTCGCTATGCTCCAAGACGTCAGAAAATAAATTCCTCTCTACATATCTAATTATAATTGGACTCCTATGTTTCATGTGGTAGTAGATTTAACTTGTCATATAATGCTATGCTTCTCATTTTCCCGAAACAGAAATTGCGTTGACCTAATGAAATCAGAATTTATTTAAAAGAAACATATTTAGTCAGTAAATCGCCTACAAAAAAGTCATGCCTTTCCAACTTTAATGATTTGCTTCCTATCTTAAATTGATGTAATGACACAGGCGTATTTTTTGGCTCTTGGATTCACCTTGAGACAAATTCTATTGAACAGTTATTATAATAAAATAATCATCCCACATGGCAGATCTCAAGAAAACAACTTGTGAAGCACTATCGTATTTGTAGTTATATGTTATATGAGTGGAAACGTGAAAGAACATTTATTCAACAAATTTATATTTAATTAATATATTTATATAAATTGATAGATGCAATTAACCGCCTCATTCTAATATAAAAGTTAAATTAAAATAGTAATAAAAATGTTTTTTAAAACATTATAATTCCAGTCTAGTTTTGACAATTCATGGTTATGAGGTGCCGTCCTCTTTAGCAAGGATCCGTGATATTGAAAATTGTTATCGAATATCGATAACTGAAAACATATCAATAAAATCCATATACAGATATATGATTCGGTGTATTGATGGTTACAGATATATATACCCTTAATTATCGATATTCATAAATAGCCATCGATACTGATCGAAAATTATCGACAGTTCTTCATATGTATCGATAAATATCAATAGTTATCGGCTTATTATAGTTATGGATTTATCGAGAACTGTTTTGTAAAATTCGTCTTTCCGTTAATCATTTATGATAATAATAATATTTTTATTAAGCTTACGATAAGTTATATACTTTCATCAAAAATATTTATATATTTTTTAAACATATCAATTATCAAAAAATATATCTTCTGTCATTCTTGACAAATCTTTTTTCTTTGCAACCATAACACTCATTATTTTTTATACAACTGTTGCATCTAAGAGTGACATGCTACATTCGTAAATAATTTACAAATATATTGTAAAACATGATGTAATAATATTTTTATAACATAACACAGGATGAAGGTATGTCCTAATCACTTTGTTTATGATGGTGTTTTCATTATTTTAAGGTAGGTACCTTTTTCCATGGATTTGTTTCCTTCTATATGAATATTCGATATTAATTAAAATTATTTATGTATATTTATATTTCCGCTAATAAACAAATTGTATTAAACTATCGTAGGTTATTCTTCTCTTATCCTAATTTTATTAAAGTTTCTTTTTTTTATAACATAAATTGACCTTGCCAAAAATTAAGAAAAATGTCTCATTATATAGTGATTTATTTTACATATTTCCTTTATAAAAACTTATATGGAGTGTTTTATCCAGGAGCGCGACGAAATTTATTTCTTGCCGATTTTATAATCTATATCAGTACTAAATGTAGTAAATCTTTTCATTAAATTAATTCGATGTAAGAAACAGTTAATTTGAAAATAATTTTAAGTAATATTTCATTTACCACTTATAATACAATCGTATGAAGAAAGCGAAACAATTTCAAGAAATATGAAATATCGCATATGTACATCTTTCTAAACAAGTGGCAGTTGATTTGACGCAATTTTTGTAATAGGACACCTAGATTGAATCAATAATAATTTATGCTTATATCATATTGGACATGTGCATAACTTAGCAACTACCACAACACACGATCATCCTTTTTATTCCAGTCATTTTTCAATTTAAAATGGTAGCAATAATAATTATAACAAATAGATAGGACAAAAAATTTCTATAGGCATTTACCATGATTCACATTACATAGTTTCGAAATTATTACGCCATCATAATAAGGGTTGTACTTCAAAAACTCTTTACTATGTTATTAGCGAACAGCATTAAGAGAGATAGCTCAAGGATGAAGCCTTAATATACTCTAGAGACTAAAAATTCATAGCATTCAATATATTTTCGTCAATTGTTTATGAAATTTTATATAAAGCACATAAACCTGTATGATCCTATTAATATTTTTAATTTCTTACAAACGCTTAAAATTTAAGTAAATCATGTGATATGTTATAGCAAGTTATTAATCAAATCCATTGTGAAGACAAAATTTATTTTAGTGCTGTATATATATATATATATATATATATATATATATATATATATATATATATATATATATATATATATATATATATATATATATATATATTTAATTCCATGTCCATCATTTAACTTAGCTACACCATGCTGAAGACGACCAATTAGTCAGAAACACGTGTCCACGGTTTGCATTCTTCTGCCATTTGCATTTTTTGCATTCTTCCATATTGCATTCATTATGCGGGCGTACCCGTTAAATCAAATTATTTTATACTGTAATGTATATAATCCCGCGATACAGCTTTTGTCTCTATACTTATATAATCTCCTGTGTCGGAAATATCACGCAGGTTGTTATATTTCCCCCCGTGTGCGTTGCTTGATCGATTCCCTAATATAGAGTCATCCAAATGGAAGCCACAAAGGTACGACTGGCTTCCTGTCAGTGGTTTTCCTATAGTGTCTTCTTTTTTAGGTTATGTCCATCATTTAACTTAGCTACACCGTGCTGAGGACGACCAATTATTTAGACACACGTGTCCACAGTTTGCATTCTTCTGCCATTTGCATGTTTTGCATTCTTCCATCTTGCATTCTTTATGCGGGCGTACCCGTTAAATCAAATTATTTTATACTGTAATATATATAATCCCTCGATACAGCTTTTTTCTCTGTACTTATATATTCTCCTGTGTCGGAATTATCACGCAAGTTGCTATAGTTGCCCGCGTGTGCGATGGGGGGGGGGGGGGGGGGGGGTTTTTTGGGGTTTTTTTGGTTTTATGGGGGGGGGGGGGGGGGGGGAGGGGGGGGGGGGGCGGGGTTGGGTTTTGGGTTGGTTTTTAAAAAGGTTTTTTTTTTTAAATTTGTGGGAAAAAAATTTGGGGGGGGGAAAGACGGGGGGGGGGAAAGAAAGACCCCAAAGCCCGCCACTTGGTCGATTCCCCTAATATAGAATCATCAAGTGGAGCCACAAATTAGGTACTCTAAATGACTTAGGCTTCCTGTCAGTGGTTTTCCTGTAGTGTCTTCATTTTTAGGTTATGTCCATCATTTAACTTAGCTACACCGTGCTGAGGACGACCAATTATTCAGAGACACGTGTCCATGGTTTACCGACATTCTTCTGCCATTTGCTTTTTTTTTTTAAAATACAACTTCCCCCAAAATGTACAAACTTTGCATTCTTCCATCGTATAATTTTTACAAAAACAGGTTATTATTGTTATCTATATGTTACATATGTTTTGAAATTAAAAACTATTTTAAACAAGTGATTGGAAAACTGACACCTAAAATAAAATTAATTTAAGAAAAATATAATTATCTACATAGGAGGTAATATACTACTACAAAATATGTTTCGTTATACTATGAACATTCTTCTAATAATTACTATATTTTCTTTAAATTTTTACATTTTAATTTGAAATGTATTTAATTCACATCTTATATACGTAGATCGATATTTTCGGTTAAATTCTAATGCATTTTCTTTATTATTTTGGTTTGTTAAATTCTGTATAAGATACACCACTGGCGTCTTTTAGTGTGGGAGAAAATAAGGTAGTCCCAATGTGATATTTCTTTAATCTGATGTACTTGTATATAAAGGAAACAACAAAAATTAAATATTCATTCTAAATTTGTGTTTTAGTTTAACACTTCCAATAATAAAAAGAATATGTTGAAATTAGTAAGTATTGAATTAAATTTTGTAATTATTATAAGATTACACCTATTTTTAAAAACAACAAATATAATTTTATAATGCCACAGCTAGAAACAATACTAATACCTAATTGTGTACCTACCTACTTATCTTTTGCTCCTTTAGGTTCTATAAAATAATTTGATCAATGTCTAATCTGTAAATTATAAAGAGACTTTATGTATAATTGCAAAGTGAAAATGAATTACATGAAAAAATCTGAGAAGCATTTAACACCTTATAATAATTTGGTAATTTTTTTGAAATTTCTGATTACTTACATTCTTTTAAGAATAATTCGGTTCATTAAATTTGAATTTAAATAATATTTGTTGTTTTTCCACGACTTAACCTACCACATATATGGCATGGGATGTGTTTTATTTTCTGTTTCCATTTTTATTGCATTTGTTAACAATTACTTTAAATATGCATCAACACTTATAATTTTCAAATAATTTTTTGAACTTTTCTGTACCTAACTGTAATTATCGCGGATAGCATACAGATGGACAGAAATATGTAAAAATTCTACTTTTTAGGTAACAGCTCTTGCCTTTGTAGCACCAGCATTTGCTGGTATTACAAACATTTATCCCTATTCAGGCCAACCGTTTTCAACAACCCCTTACACTGCTGTCCCACAATATCGCCAGGTTCCACTTGTGGTGACCCCTACCGTTGCTGCCCCATACGTTCAGACATATGCTTCTCCACAACCCCATATCCCAATTCTCCGACACGATCAAGATATAAGGGAAGATGGAAGCTATCAGTACCAGTAAGTAAATTGTAGTAATAAGATAATCGTTTTATATTCTTGTGTATAAGGTGTGGCAATACCATAGGCATTTTTGTTGGGAACAAGTTGTATTTAAAGAAAATCAAAAGTAAATCTCAATGATTGTTTCTAACTATTTGGCCAAAATTTGTTTTTATAAACATAAGTAGACTACTGTTCAAAATTCAGTTCTTTGGCAATTTATACAGTGGTCAGTAATTTGTATTCCAAGATATACAAACCAATTTTTAGTCCACACCCAGAAATTTAACAGCCTCCCAATTAAAATAGCGAGGATTTTTTTTAAAACTCAGTTTTATCCGTAGGATAATACCCCGAGACGTTTTTGGTATTTCTGATTTAACGCCGTTTATTATGGAGATACGATTTTTTTTCAAATTTTTTTGTCAATTTTATATTTACCTTTATAGCACAGAATGGACCAAATTCGATGGGATTTCTGGGATTTCTGGGGTTTTCGTGTATTAGATATATCATATAATTACTTTTTTTGTGGTCTATACAGTTTCCACTCTAATTGGATCCATTGTTTTTTATTATTTCAAAAGGTTCATAGATCTTCTTGTGAAAAACTGGAAAAGATAAGATGCAAAACAATATTTTGAAAATCTTTCTTCCTAAATGAAATAGAAGATTTAAAACTCGCTTCAAACTGAAAAAAAAATTGAATAATGCGAAAACAAAAAGAGATAGCTAAAAATCTAATTTGCCATTGCAATCTTTTGAAAAGGAGGTCACTGATTATGCTATCTATTTTATTGTAAGATCACACCTTACACCTGAAAACCTCATATCTCTTCGAATTTCTCTCGAAAAAGTAGGCCACTGATACGATATCCGTACACGATGATCCACACTGGCTTTTCTGGCTTATTATTAAGGTAAACGAATCAAAAACTAGTAACATGTACTTTTTGCCATATGTATCGAATCCGTGAGAAAACGTTTGTCAGATATTAAATACATGAGATAGTTAAAAAATTGTTTACTCCAAATTTTGATAACCTGGATATTATGGAATCGATAGCACTCCATCCAGTAGTTCTATGAAACATAAGCACTTCCGGATCTGATTTCCGGTTTAACCAGGAACGTCATTGATTTATTTAATTTTTTGACACTATATTTCTACATATTCGTATAGTTCATTTAATTCTCTTTGCAACGAGAATAACTTTATGCTATTATCTTTATTCGTTTTCAAGATACTAGCTATTGAAATTATTTTCAATAAAAAGGTACAGCTAGGCGTGAAAAATAATTAATTTATCCACGACTATTAAATAATGCATCCATTATAATTGATACATAACAATTTTATATATTTCACAAGGATAATGCTATCCATTATTCACTGCAGTGAATAATGATTGTATTATTCACTGGTTCTGAAATCTTTTATTTTGATTAAAATACCAAAACTTTCTACGATGACGTATCCACAAACAGTTTTCTAAAATTTTATCAAATAGGCCATGATATGAGTCAAAGCGCGAAATTGGTATTTGATTTGAAACATCAAAGTTTGTGCAGCATTTTCATCGTGATATTTTACCAAAAATTGTTATTATTTAATGGTCGTGGACAAAGTATGGTATTCTCAAGGGTGCAGCGCGAGAATGTGATGCTTTTTAGAACTCTAACGTAAAATCATTGTTAGTCTAGTTAATTAGCAAGTGCTATAGATAACTGGCCTCGAAACTTACGCGTGTACACCATAGAGGCTTATATTGAAACATGGTCAAAAACAGTAACGTCACACTATACTGTCACTTTTTCGTTGTGCAGCCGAGTGTCGATACGCCTGCATCGGTTGTTTTGAATTCCAATATCTGAAGATCTGTTTATTGACATAACCAGAAAGATGAAAATGTGCTTCATCATACGTTATCAGATTTTGCAGGACATTGGGATTTTTATTTAACAATACAAGAAATCCATTAAAAAAATTGAACCTAGTTTCTAAATTACACGGTAAAAGTTCTTACTTAATCTGAATTTTGTAGGGATAAAGTCACAAATCTTGGTGGATACACGACGCGTCGTACCGTTCTATCTGAAATGTTTAATGCTGATGAATGTCGACTATCTGAACGAGTTAGGCTCTGCAGTATTGCATGTCGACCTCTCTCGATAATTTCGGGTATTCTTACTGTCACTTGACGGCCTTTAAGTGCATCACGAATACTGCCAGTAAAACGAAATTTTTCATACCATGTCAAAATTATGTTATGCGAGTAAATTCCAAATCTTTGCTAGACCATAACAACTGACCTTGTTTCAATATAAGTTTCTATGGAGTACACGCATTGATTTAATGGCCAATTATCCACAGCTGTTAAAACTACACTTACTAACTAACCAGTGTAACAGTCAAGGTCCGTAAAGGAGTAGGTTACCTCTTAACTTTTGACCAATAGAATTAATGGTGGGAATATGTCATTTGTATGCCAGATTTAAAATATCGTACATTGGTATGCTTTCGTTTAGAACTTTAATGTTTATGAATTATGTTAATTTTATATACTTATGTTTATTATTTAAATTAACATGTGTTTTAATAATTAAAAGAATTATCACCAAATTTAACCATTTTCTTTAACAAATCTTCACAGGTTACAACATATAATATTTTGGCATGGTTTTTAAAATATGTTTGTCTGTTATTTGATGATTAGTTACTCCCCACTTGTCTCTGGAAAGGCCAAAGCGTACCTTGAAATGTTTCATAAAATTTTTAAATAATTAATCAGCGTTGTTCGATACTGTCAATAATAATTCATAACATATATTTTATTAATTTCTTCTTATTGACATTGACATTTTTGTAACTAAATTAGACATGTCAAATGTCAAACTACCAAATTTATCCTAACCCCATTTTATGAGGTCAAATGCGTAAAAAATTTCAGTTTACATCAGCTTTATTTAAGTACTTGGAAAATATATTTTATTGAATTGATATAGTAGACATGATATACAATCTTTCAGGAATATATTTTTTTGTAAAGACAAATACAAAAAAAGCTTTCATCTAACCAATTGAAAACTGTTGAGATTTACATGACTTGAAATTATTGCGTCTGAATATAAAAAGAAAAGATAACTTTTTATTTAATTCAAAATTACCACTATTACAGTTGATAAATGTATTGTCTGGAACCTACTATTAGCTATTGGCTATTGTAGAACATCGATGTCATTAATTGCTCTTCTCATAAATAAAAATCTAAAGGGTTAGATCCGGTCATCTTGGAGGCCATTACCTAGCTACCCCGCGTTGTCTGAAAGCCACTGATTATTTGCTGTTGTGGATCATCAATATCATTAATTGGTTTCAAATAAACCAATGATTTTAAATGTTCACAGAGATGAAATTCTAAAGGGCTTAAGTGATCTTTGAGGTCAAAATCTGGAGCCCATGCGACATCTGTTTTCATAGGTATTATTCAAAAACTCCCTCTCAATTCGGGTGGCGAACCTTGTCGTTTATAAATGTCATAAGCTGAGCAAAATGAAAAACGTCGATTAACGAAGTTTACTTAAATTTCATCCCCATACAGTGGTAAGAAAATAGACACTACTATAATATCAGCCACAATCCCTGAACATACGCTTAAATTGAATTGCTGCTACTTGAACGATTGCAAGCAGATATTTATTTTTCCTTAAATGATTGTTAAGTCAATACTAGCTTCATTCATGAAGTGAATAATATCTTCAAAGTTTTGCATATTAACAATCATCAACAAAGACTTCTTTGAGCAGAAAAGCAAGTTAAAGTACCTCAAAATGATATGGATACAGCTACTTTTTGTCTAAGATTTTCCATACAGTTGAATATGATAGTCTTTCCAAATTTACGATGGTTTGAATGCTAATTGTTGAAACTTCTTCTACACGATGTCATATGTGCTCTTCCACTTTTGCAGTGTTAGCTGCCCTCGGAAGTCGATTCTCACTTTTAATTTAAATAAACATGCATGTATTTGCAAGAAACATTAAACGGCGTTTCAATAATTTAATATAAACGTATCTATTTCTCTTACATAACCCAGACCTGCAAATATTTTATGATGTTGTGAGCAATGATTTGGAAATGCTTTCTGATGTATCTGACTATCTGACTTGAAAATTATTTTCAAACAGACCATTAAAGATTACATGATTATTCGCAGTTTTGAAAAAACTAAGTTAAATAAATAGAATCATTTTTTCGTCTCTTCTTTATGAGAAGAAGAAAAGTTATGTACAATAAAGCCTTGAAATTTTGATATTAAGTGTTTATCTAAAACCACTTTTCTAAAATTAAAACTATACCTAAGCAAATTCAGGGTGTCTACTTCCAAATTATTACCCTCCGAGGTTATATTTATAAAATTTCTCAACTGCCTAAGATTACTTATAGGTATAAATGTATACCTTTTTCTATAATGGTAAAAAACAGTTTGTGAAAAATTTTGGTTGTTTTTTAGTAAGATAAGATTTCTTTTTATTAGAGTGAGGAAACGAACATGCGTACATAAAAGATAAGTTATTTTAAAAATAGTTGAGTGGAGCAATATGAAACCTAATTACTTTTCTTTTAATTGATTAGGGTTATAAAATTCATGACCAAAATGCCAATATTCTCAAGGGTAAAAAAGTTATTAATAAAAAAATGGTGATTTACCACCCCTAGATCTACCTTGTATCATAATAAGTAGAGACTACTGTGGGGATTATCACAATTAATCAAGCACAGCAGATTTAAAGTGCTTATTCGAAGAGAATTGCGAAAATGTACAAGTTAAAAAAATATCAATTAGTAGTTATTAAAATATCAAAATTAATAATCATTTCCCCTGGCTACAAATAAACGTAGGGTTAGTTGGTAATATTAACAATGCTAGGAAGTATCAACAATGCTAGGAAGTATCAACAATGCTAGCAAGTGAGCAAATACGCCACAACTACCATCAAAGATGTCAGTCCAAAAAATGCTCTTATAAATTAGGTATGAGTAAAATAAGAGTTTCTTGCAGAAATCAGCCCATATTCCGGTACATTTTTATATATGTGTATGTACAAGTATATATTCTATTCATGATCAACTTTAAATCAAGAATCATAAGTTCTGTAGTTTAATTTGTGTCATTCAGGATGAAACTTTGCAACGAGAGCTTGGTGTTGTCTCAAGGAACTTTTGCTGAAATTACATTGTTGTATCTAATTTAGCATCATGTGCAGTGATGGATTTACGCCTAGGCCCGTGAGGCCCGGGCCTAGGGCGGCATAATTTGAGGGGCGGCAAAATTTTTAAAATGCCAAAATTTTAGAGGCGAAAAAAGTAAAGACAATCCATTTTAAAAATTGGTTCAGATTAGTTTTTATAAAAAATTGTCTATAGAATATATTATAATTCAATTTTTTAATTTACTTTTCAATCTGTTGGTAAGATGTTAATTTTTTAATAGATCAATTATAGTCTTTATCGAGTAATGTTCTTTACTTTTTTGTATCTTTACTTTTTGTTCCTTTAGTGAGATTAATCTTACGTGTATCAAGCGTTTTGAAATTACTAAATCCGAATAACTTCTCAATTTGTTTTCAGTGTGAAATAGAAATACGGTAGATTTGCATATATTAAATATCATTTTCGTATTCATTCAAAAGTCAGAACATGTTTTGTTTATAAAAATAATTTTTCATTAAAAATAAATCCCATCTTTTTTCATATTCAATTGTTTGAAGAAAATTTTCGCACAAATGTTTATTACCCTATTTTAGACACTCTGAGTGTACAATTGGCCGGGCGTAAAAGTGCATATGAAAAGCTTTACGAAAATTTCAATTTTTTCGATAATTTATCTGAGATAGATACGAACGAATTGAAAAATCTTGCAAATAAACTTGTCAATAAGTATCCTGATGATTTGGAAGAGACATTAGGGAATGAATATATTCATTTACATTGTCAACTCAAAGATTCCTTAGCAAATACGGAAGATGTACGCTCTGCACAAAAAATATGCAATGTATTGCATTCACGGAGTCTTCGAGATGTTTACCCAAATGTGGACATTGCTCTACGTATTTTTTTGAGTATTCCGGCTCAATTGTTCAGGAGAAAGATCTTTTTCCACTCTGAAAATGGTAAAAACCTACTTACGCGCAAGTATGGGCCAAGATAGACTTAATGCTCTTGCATTACTGTCTATTGAAGCTCAACTAGTCCAAGAAATTGATTATAACGAAATAATCGATGTTTTTGCGCGGACCAAAGCCAGGAAAATGAAATTTGCAAATTGATTAATATTAAAAAAAATATATTTATTATTTATCTGTCTAAAGTTTATTACCTATTCATCTGTAATGTTTATTAGTTATATTTAAAAATTATATTTCAATAAAATAAAAAGATTTTGAAATAAAAATATTGGATCAAAATTAATGAAATTCATTTCATCAAAAAGGGCGGCGCATCAAACGGGGCCTAGGGCGGCAGCAAGCCTAAATCCGCCACTGATCATGTGTGATCAAATCCATATCCACTATTCTTAAAAATTTTATTACTCTCATTAATGAACATATGTCTAAATAAAACCTTTTGAGTTATTCATATAAAAATAACATGTTCAATATATTCACGTTCGTATGTGGGCAGCTGTTAAAATCCGATATAAACCATATGGCTGCATAATCTTCATATTACATAACATTACAATATTATTTACATATTTGCCGCCTCGGTAAATGGAGCTGTCTACCTTTAAATATTTAATTTCGTAGAACATTTAAGTTTTTTAATTAAACCAGTACTCGTTTACCGTGCATTAATATTTGCAAGTGTCTAAAATACTACTCTGCGCTATCGTGGAAATCCATTCTAGTATTTACAAATACAATGCCCGTTTAAAATCACTATGAGCGTACGGGTTATTCAGAAGCATAGTTTGGTATAAATTAATTAAAAAACACTATTTTAGTAATTTATGTCAGAATCTTTAAAAATTTTATACTAAGTTCCAGTTAAACCGGAAATAATAAAAATATAACTCTTGTATTTAGTGGCTTTTAGGGACACAGATACTATGAAATTTTACTTAAATCGATATTTAAATAAAGAAAAATGGTAGTACATTGAATTTATATATCGTGGGCTTAAAGCCAAAAGTGACCAAGTCCAAAACCAGCATTTTCTGATTTTTTTTGACTAAGTAACAAGAAATTCACTTACCTCTTCTTGAAAAAATTGACCAAGTACTGTGAGAACCCTAAAGTTGTTTTATTAAAACAAGTTTTTTTGATCAAGTCAAAAAATAATACATTTTATGCGAACAAAAAAAAGTTTGTTTTGATAGATAGTGAGAATCAAAACTTTAAATTATGATATTTATAAAAACATTTATATGGATGTTCTACTTAAATTTTTATTCTCATAAGCTTATGTTTAAAAATTAAAAAAAACAAAATTACCAGTTTCTCAAAAATGAACATTTTGGACTTGGTCACTTTTGGTTTTAAGCCCACGATATAGTTATCGGTCGTTCAAAAAAAAACAAAGGTAACCAACCAACCAATGTTTGATAAAATGATTCAATTTTTTTCTAAGGAACAAAAAGGCAGATAATTTAAAAAGAATGTATTAATCAAAAGCAGTTGTAACTTGCATATTATTATATTCCAATTTAGGAATTTAATCCTTTACGTCGTCTCCTGGTGACTAGCTCTTTGTTTACATTCGGGGTTTTACTACTGTTTTTTTTTGTATCATCAATGTTTATTCCACAATATACCTATGAAAACAGTGCATAATATGAATTTTTGTGTGTATAATTGTCACTCAAGGATAGGACAATCCACTTTCACTATTTTCAGAAGAAAGACACTGGGTTTGTTTATATCACCAAAGTTGTGGTATCGTGGAGAAAATAGATGGAAGAAAAGTATGGGATAAAGCACAATTAATGGGAAAAGTATGAGACTAGACACACAGTGGAAGCGTGTACGTGCGAACAATATACAATGAATGGTAGCAATTTGGTGCGAGTATCTGGAATTGTAATAGATGAAAAGTTAAACTTTTCTTAACATGTAACCAAAATAACTAATGACGCCACAAAAACTTTAGAATTAATTATTCGTAATACCAGAGACTTCGTGAAGTCGCGCTTCCAATGCTTCATAATTCCTATCTAAAGTCTAAACTAGAATACTATTATTATGTAATTTGGAATCCTCATTAGAAAAAAATACATTGACCTAACTGACAATGTTCAAAAAAGATTTTTAAGATACGTAAAATATATCATTAGTGGTACATTTTGTGATAATGTCTATATTTATCTCCTGAGAGAATTTGATTTACAACGGCTGGTAAGGCGTTATATTTATATAAAATAAGTAATAATATAATTGATGACCCTGCAATTTTAAACCTCATTGAAATCCAAGTACCTCATTTATGCACAAGATGTTACCTCACCTTTAGATATAAATTTCCTCGTACAAACTATGTAAAATTCCTCTGAATTCTGTGATACGTCATTATAATTCTATACAAGATGTGTGGGATATATTTGGAGACAAATATAATAAATTGAAATCACAACTTATCAATTCGTTGATTAACCTACCCTGCTCTAGTAAACTAAGCAAACAAGCATATTGGTAATTTTGTTTAACTTAATTTTAGTTTAGATTATTTCACTATACATTACACAATAGTAGTGTTTAAATATATTAGTATAAGTCTACGTGCGATCAATCCAAACTGCTGGCTTCAGATGTATCCCGCACAGGAGCTGCAGACTGATTGTGTCTGCAGTTACTGTGCGAAGATATATCTCAAAAATCTATATCTATAAAACTAAGAACCCCTTTTATTTTTACATACTTTTCGTGCAAATTTGTCCACAGTAATCCACTAGATTAAGACTGGGATTAGGCCAAACATTTGGTTCTATGAACAGTGAGACTCTTTTTTGTAGATCTTCTACTCTTGTAACAGCAGTGTGAGCTTCAGCGCTGGACCAAAGTAAAATTACGGAAAAAACTTTGGTATGTTATTTTGGTACCTATCTGCTGCAAAATGTAATCATGAGTTATTTCTTCGATATTGCTTACTAAGTTAAAACTCTTCCTTCCAGAATAATGATTCTAGTTATTATATCGGATGGTCCAAAAAAAACGGAATTTTTATTTTCGTTTCTAAATTTTTTATTCTTTACCCATTTAATTTTTTATGGGTCGATTGAAAGCCAAGGCTTTCTGCTAAAATACTATATGTAAGAAATTGACATGATTCACAGATCCAATATGATGGGTGTGATCAAATTTACCTAATATTTAAAAACAGTTGGAACTTTTTTTAGAATGACAAATTAAATGGCCGTTTTTTCTATCTCGAAGCCTAGTCTTCTAAGAATATTTTGAGGTATAGATCACGAAAATCGGTTGTAAACTTACAAAGATACGACTAACAAAATTAATCTAATTATAACAATAACTCTGGTTAAAACTAATGTCTAAATAATGAAATATGACTTTCTAACTTCCACAAAAAACTGAACCCGCCTGCGCCAACCATCTACAGCTTTTGCAATTGTCTGTTGATCAATTTCTCCCCAACGCTCTTAAATGCGTTGTGGCAATTCGTCTTTCTTGTAAATCACTCCATAAATAATAGTAATAGGGATTTAGATCCGAACTATTAGGAGGCTAGTGTTGTGGTTTAATAAAATTTATTGTACGTTCCCTTAAATATCCAAATGTATGGTTACTTGTGTGACAACTAGCTCTATCCTAAAATTTAAAATATTGCCCCATTTCATCCTGATGCAAGTTAGTCAGTGTTGGTATTTGCAATTAAATTGTGTATTAGCATATTTTAAATTTTAGGATGGAGCTAGGTGTCAAACAAGTAACCATATACTTGGATATTGCATTAAATTTTATTGAACCACAACACTGGCCTCTTAATAGTCCAGATCTAAATCCCTATGCCCATTATTTGTGGGCTGATTTACAAGAAAGAGTACACAAAAAAATACTTTAGACGAATTGCGACAACGTATTTTAGAGTGTTAGGGAGAAATTGACCAGCAAAACATTGCAAAAGCAATAGATGGTTGGCGCAGGCGGGTTCAGCTTGTTCAGCATTATTTAGACACTAGTTTTAACCAGAGTTATTGTTATAATTAGATTAATTTTATTATTCATATCTTTGTAAGTTTTCAACCGATTTTTGTGATCTATGCATCAAAATATTCTTAGAAGACTAGGCTTCGAGATAAAACAAACAGCCGTTTAATTTATCATTCCAAAAAGTTCCAGCGATTTTTAAATATTAGGTAAATTTGATCACACCCATCATATTGGATTTGTGAACCATGTCAATTTCTGACATCTAGTATTTTAGCAGAAAGCCTCGGCTCTCAATCAACCTATAAAAAATTAAGGAATTAAAAAAGTTATAAACGAAAATAAAAATTCCGGTTTTTTTTTTGGACCACTCGATATTTTCAAACAATCACATTATATGATGACAGGAAAATATTTCCTTTGTAGTATTTTTCAGAAGCAACTTCTCCAGATTATTATTTACGTACAGGGTGATCCTGCAAAAATTATTCCCCTTGTCTTCCTTATTTATGAACGTATTTCAAAAACAGTGTGGTATGATTTTTTTTCATTTTATCAATCACTAAAAAAAATACATATAGCTTAGAAATTAGAGGAAATTGCAAAGATAACGTCACTTCTTTTGATGGAACACCCTATATTTTCTTTAAGAATCGAATTACGTTTTCTTTTCTGATTTCAAAAATATGCAGCATATCTACTTTTTATAGTTTTGGATATATAATCCGAATAATATATATTTTTTTTATATGAAACCATTCGCAGAACCATTACCATTTTTATAGATTTAATTTCTTGTGCAGCCGCAGAGAAATTCAAGCGATATCATATCAGAAGTAGGTACGCAAGAAATGATATCAATTCAGGAAGGGACCTGTTAATTCACAGGGTGATGCATATTGACAAATCACTTCTGGCACACCCCACATATAAAGCCAAACTTAGCCTAAAAACATGTTGGAAATAAACACCCTGTATAAAAAATAGTAAGTCCGTAATAGTTGGCTAAAAATAATAAAATAAATAAGAAGATCATGGAAATGTGCGGGGTGGATGAAAAATAAAATAAATTTGAAAATCATCCTAATTACTGGTGATCCTAATGGGTAGTTTGGAGCAAAAACATGTATTGCTTGTAACTGCTTCTAAATATTGTGGTTTTTCAATAACCCACCATACTGTTCTTTGAAATAAAATTAAATCTATTTTATCACGAATTTACAGTATTTCTCTGGTTATAATTTGTGTACGAAATTCAGTTAAAAATACACCATATTTATTTAGATTGTTGTATGCTCAATCAAACCAATTAAATATGTGTCAAGAAAGCAAATCATTCAATAAAACTTTTCTTCTCAAATCATAACAACTATTATACGACAGTTTTTTTTTCTTTTTGATATCTTTTATAGACCGGTCATTTTATGTATTAAGCTGCATATAGAGCATATTTGTGCGCACAAATCTGATCAGATGTATATGGAGTATAAACGGGTGTACGCATAGTCCCAGTACACATAAACGCGATCCGCAACTTGTCGGTATTTATAGATGTTCAAAGCGAATTTACGCAGAAACTTGCTCAGTGTGGACGGAATTTTGATGTAAATAATTGCGGGTGTTGTGTGTGGTGAATATATGAAGATATTGTATTCCTTTCAGACATCCCTTCCGTCAAACCACTTACACTTAATTTACACACACTACTGTAGAAAATATTTACGCGAACAAAGGTTTTATAAATATGCTCAAAAGATTATGTAGCTTAAGTGTACGTGCACACACAAAGTAGAAGCGAGCGAGTTCGTCCAGAGCGTACCGTAGCGAGACCGAGCGTTACTGATTTATATGCATATTGAACGCGTTCTACAAAGCGGATTTCTCAGTTGTTTTTCTGGCTAGTCGACGAACAGTCATGATATGGACACAACAATATTACTTTTATTATTGCAAAATTCCTGAATAAGAAAACAACAGTTTGGCAAAAAAATAATTCCACAAAAATTTGCTATTTCCTGCCACAGTTTTCAAATTAAATCACGATTATGGTGTAACGAATTTATTTGATCTCATATAGAGGTTCACAAAAATATTTCATTAATTAATTTTTGATGTGTACCATTTTCAACCCAATTAACCACAAATTTTCACGGTTAAAGACAAACTGATTTTTCTTCAAGCGGAACGCTCGGTCGCTGCTTGCGACGGCACACTTAATCCTGCGAGGTACTAACAAGAGATACTAACCTCTTGAAAAAGTTTGTGTTGTCAAACTATCAATTAAATACAACACATTTTATCGTTTCCCTCGTTTTGTACTGGCTAAATATAATTTTATGATAATGAAAGTTTTCCGTTTAATTTTACAGAGTTCTCCAGCACCAAAAATTTCTAATCATAACTTACTTTCTACAGATATGAAACTGCCAACGGTATTGTTGCAGAAGAACATGGAGGAGTTAAGAATATAGGTCCAAATGCGGGCAGTGTGGCTCAAGGATCTTACTCATACACATCCCCCTGAAGGTAAAGTAATATCAATCTCTTATATTGCTGATGAAAATGGTTTTCATGCCGTTGGTGATGCTATTCCAACTCCACCACCTGTACCGATTGCTATTCAGAGAGCTCTTGCTTACATCGCTGCTCATCCACAAAGGGTAGAAAACGCTTACGAACAACGATATTATTAGGTTTAAATTATTGTGAATACTGACTAAATAGAAAAGAAAATAAATGTTTTATAACGATATTTGTTTTATCTGTATCTGATCTGTTTTAAGAAACAACTCAAGTCGTAAAAGTCCTACGCCGCTCTTAAACTTTTTTGAATTTAAGGGAATAACAAACTTAGTCGTAGAAAAAGTATAGTGTAGAACTAGCACGGAATGCCCATTTCTTTGCTCATAAATACTAACATTCTGTGCTCATTATAATATTTACTATTCCGCATTCAAATTTTAAAGAAAATTTCCCACACATTATAAAAACCAATGAAATAGCAAAATTTTGAAAATTTGGACCAATAAGAACAAACTTTCAGTGAAAATTGCATTCCAAGTGAAAAGTTCACATAAAATGACAGCGAAAATTGCACTGGGTATCAAGCTCAATACGTCAGTTGAATCATATTTCTTGTTCTATGTTTTGTTCTAGAAATAGTATAATAAATATATTTCATGCATTAAAAATAATCTGAAAATTCAGCATTCAAAGCGTGTTGCCTTTAAGAAACCGCATTCGCTCATTTTTATGTGATTTGACTGAAAAAGTATCCTCGACTGCGTTTCGAGCACTATCTACCAAATTACATCAAAATGAACTCAAGCAGTTTCTAGGCAACACGTATTCATACGCTGATTTTTCTATAACTTTTATTGCACTTAATATATTCCAATAAGTTATTCGGTCAATGTTACTACAGAAAATTTCACACGTCACTTTTTTAGCCGATCAGAAGTCTGTTTTTGGTTTCGTTACCATGGCAACCCAAAAAAATTTCCGAAAATTTTCATCCTCCAAGGTACCCTGAGCGAAATTAATAAGTGTAAATTTTTCTGTCAAATTATTGACATATGATCATATTTGACAATTGCTTTTATGTAATATTAATATTATGTTTTTTAAATGGAATTTTATTTTTGATATTAAACGAGATAATTATAAAAAAAAATCATTGAGCTTGTGAAACAAATTTTATTTCATGTTTAATTATGATCATAAACTAAATATTTAAAATGTGTTTGAAAATCTTTTAAAAACTCCTCGGTTTCAATGGTGAATACACCGGCAATGAATTTATATCAATTAAATGTTTATGCTTGACTACATAAATATAATATTTTGGCACAATTTTATTTAACTTATCTTTTCTACTTCGTGAAAACTTAGTTGAAATTTCCAGTAGCTTTCTTTCTACTACGCTAAATAACTTCTCATATTGGTTTTCCTCCATATTACACTTCTCAATCAGGTATGATAAATATTTCAATTTTGGATGGCTTTTTTAACTTCACAAAGTTCTTCGTAATATGCTCATAATGTATATTTCTGTTCTTTTTCCATTTTATATAATCTTATTCTTAAAAGACCTCGAAAACAACTTCAACAATGGAAATATTGAACTTAAACTGGTTAAACTGTCAATGAGATAATGATAAATAATTAATGGCGTTTTGTTTCAAAGCCATCTCTGTTAAATTATAATGTACTGAAACAGCTATACCATGTGTAGAAAACATGAAAATATATAAAAAAAACAACGTTCCACCTATCTTAGTGAAAAGACTTATTTCATAACACACCAATAGAGTTGTCTTAAACAATTTTCAGTAATTTTTTTTAAATTTAAAAATGTGGAAAGGATATTATTTTTCTATTATACGTATATAAATAGTTATTCCGGTTCACCTAAACTATTGTAAACTTTAAAAATATAAAAGAAAACAGGATTCCACCCATTTCAGTGAAGAAGACATAATATAAAACATTACAGTAGATATATACTAACCTCTTATGAGTATTTTTTTTTCAACTAAAATGGGTGGACAAATTTTTTTTAACATTGCATATATGTTAATATCCTGCAACTATATTAAGATTTCAAAATATAAAAAAAAACTTTCTACTTACTTTAGTAAACAAAACTTATTTCATGATACACAAATAGAGTTATCGTAAACAATTTTTAGTTATTTTATTAAACTAAAATGGGTGGAAAAGATATTATTTATCTATTATAAGTATATAGGTATTCCGGTTCACCCAAACTATTGTAACATTAGAAAATATAAAGAAAAGCAGGATTCCACCCATTTTAGTGAAGAAAACATAATATAAAACATTTCAGTAAATATATATTAATCCCTCATGAGTAGCTTTTTGCAACTAAAATGGGTGCAAAGATATATTTAACATTGCATATATGTAGATATCCTGCATCTATACAAGGCGTCTCACCAGGAAGTGCATCGATCGATATAGGGAAAAGTACGCACCAGAAAATTTTGAAAATTTAGGGAGCTACTAACGACAGTGTAGACAATCCAACTAAAATAATTACAAGCATCTGGCACTTCCGGTTATACCGGAAGTCGTACCAACTTGCTTATTATAAATGGAACACCCTATATACTTTAGGGTTTTCGAAACGAGCATAAAATTCTGAGTCAAAAACAGAACCCAGCCGTTTCAGAGATATTTGACATTTTAAAAAACTTTTGACAGGTGTAACGGTTTACAATAACCCTTATAACTTTCTTCATGTAAAAGATACTCATTTGCTTTTTGGCATGCGGAAAGACCATAAGATGAGCTACTCTCCACAATTTAAAGAAATTCAATAATAATATACCAATTGTTCCATTTTTGACGTTACATTTTGTAAACTTCAATCAGCGAGAACTTGCTTAAGTCAAATAGAACACCCTGTATTTTTTACATCAAGTAATGTATAATTAAATTTCTTTTTTTCTGATATAAGCATTGTGGGGGTTTAAGCTACAACTTTTTGAAATATTTGCGATTTTCTTAGAAATTCAAGAATTTTTAGTAAAAATTTGATCAAATTAGCCATTATTAGAAACAATCAGTAATGTCAGTCATTCTCTTATATCAAAAAAGTTTTTAATGGGCTCTCATAAACTTTATTTTTAATCGTTCCCCAAATAAAATAATCTAAAATTGATAAATCGAGCAAGCGAGGAGGCCATAGGAAAGGTTCATTTAATATCCATTGATCGTAAAAAGTTTCTTGTAAAAAATTATTTATCAAAAACGCGTTATGTGGGGGAGCACCGCCGTGCTAATAAGAAATGTTTGTATGTTCGGCAAGAGGTAAATTTTCTAAATAGTTATTAATCAAATTTGGTAAAATATTTAGATATCGTTCACCTAAAAAAACAAAAACAAAAAAAATTAAATATACATATTAGCAGAAGAAGAAATATTTATAACCTACTGTTTTTCCTGACAAAATTTTAATGCCACCACTATATCGTTTCTTATGGCACAGTAAACATTAAACTGCCAACTTTCTTGAAAGTTTCGCTCCCTGAACACATGAGGATTCGAGTCAGTCCAATAATGTGAATTGTGTCGATTAAAAAGTCCATTTTTGGTAAATTTAGCTTCATCTGACCATATAATATGTCCCAAATAAGAATAGTCACCTTTAGACCTTATTATAATAAATTCACAAATATTTTCTCTTAGGAAATCCGTTTCTTTTAATCGTTGAATCATTTGGAACGAAAATAGGTGAAATTTATGTTTAATTAAGATTCTGTGAACTGAATCATTGCATAGTCTCGATTCCAGAGAAGCTTGTCTTAATGACATCATTGGAAATGCAACAATAGGCTTCCGCTTTTGAATTCAGGCCTTGACAGAGCCATAGTTTTTAAAATTATCCAGTATGCGTTTTACAGTGTTTGGTTTCCGTTTTTATGGATATCGAGTAGCAAATGTATTCCAAGTTCTTGATATTACTTTATCATATTCTCCATAAATAATAAACAAATTCAAAAAGTCTTCGTGGGTGTAATTTAAACGCGGTGGCATTTTTTGACATAAGAGAATGACTGACATTACTGATTGTTTTTAATCATGGCTAATTTGATAAAAATTTTACTAAAAATTCTTGAATTTCTAAGAAAGCAAGTTTTCGCGGTTTGAAGTTTACAAAATGTAACATCAAATAGGGAACACTTGGTACACTATTATTGAATTGAATGAGCATAGCTCACCTTATGGTCTTTCTGCATGCCAAAAAGCAAATGAGTATTTTTTACACGAAGAAAGTTATAAATGTTACTGTAAACTATTATACCTATCAAAATTTTTTTAAAATGTCAAATATCTCTGAAACGGCTGGGTTTAGGTATATCGTATTCTACATGTTTTTGACTCAGAATTTATGCTCTTTTCGAAAACCCTTAAATATATAGGGTCCTCCATTTAAAATAAGCAAGTTGGTATCGACTTTCGGTATAACCGGAAGTGCCAGATGCTTATAATTATTTTAGTTGGATTGGCCACACTACCGTTAATAGCTCCCTAAATTTTCAAAATTTTCTGGTGCGTACTTTTCCCTATATCAATCGATGCATTTCCTGGTGAGACACCAGATATATAGATATCTATTGTTATGATACCTATATCAAAATATAAAAAAAACATTTCCCTCACTTTAGTAAACAAAACATCGTTTTTAGTATGCAATTGAATTATTTTCAGTAGTTTTTTTAAAACTAAACTTGGTTGAACGTATTTTTTATCTATAGGTATGCAAACTGAAAATTTTAAGCAGAGTTAACTTTGCAAATAAAACAAACCTGCAAATAGACCTAAAAGTTTCGAAACAACAATAATCCGCAAACTTTAGTTAATAAAAAAGCTTTGTAAATACATATATGTTTTAATAAGATTAAACACTAAAATACAACATAGATAACTTTTACTTATTTTAATTATTATTTGTAATATTAAATACACAATTGTTATAAACACTGGATGGATGTTTTAAACCGCTTGTCGAAGAGGTGAAGCTAACTTGTTGCTCCTCATATCTTCAATTATATCCTGATGATGTTGAGCATTCAGCTGGAGGTATGGCTTGATTAGATGTTACTGTGTCCGGTCTCAAAATAAAAAATTATAACTATCATCTAATGTTGGCAGTCACTCAGTTACGGTCACCTTAATCGGTCAGGTCACGATTAAGTTGACTGGTCAAATAGCAATGTGTCCAAGGTGGTCACAGACACGGTCAACTTGTCCAAGTTGTCCAAAATTTTAAATATCTTGCCATTTCCTTTGAAATTTTAATAATAACACTTGAGAAATGATGTGTAATTGTCAATCACACAAAGACATTGAAACTAATCCTCAGTAATAAGAGAGACCAGCAGACTTTTTCATTTTCTTTTTGTTTAAAAAAATGCTAAAAGTTGGCAAAGAAAATTTCATTTGGGATTTCTTTGAAAAAAAAAACAATTGGTGTTAAAAAATATGCACAAGGTTCTGTGGAATAAGATATCAAAGCCATGCTACCAGTGATAGCTGGTGAAATTTAGGTTATGTTTTGTTATCTTAGTATTGAAGCATGGACCCAAGCGATACTTTCAGGCATAAAAAAATTATATTTTTTTTTATAAAATGTGAAATCTGTCGATATATTTTCCTCCCGTTTCTGAAAAAAAAATGTTTTGCAAATATTTTACAAATTGTTTAAAAAATAAAGTAAAGCACACAATTGTTTCGCAAATTTCAATCACAATTAGTGAAGTACGCATAGTAAAAAATTGCCATAAATATTCTAAAAATGTGAAAAAGAAATATTTAGGTGAGCTCAGTTTAGACTAAGAACGTGAAAAAATAAAATGCCAAAAAATCCTAATTTGCATAGTATCTCTCAATATAAGCCTCATTTATGCAAGTATTACACAGCATTTTGATGTGAAAATTATGATATATTCAATGGCACTTTTATTTTTCGTTTTTAAAATTACCGGTTTCGTGACTCATCTTGATCGGTCACGATGATCCGTTCAACTACCCATCACAACTACTATCTAACCTATTCGATTACATTTTACTAATCTGCACTAGTGCAGTTTTACCTTATTTCAACATTTCTTATTTGTGTTAATGACATCTTTGTTTATTCAATGAACTACAATATTTGGTATAAATCAACAAATTTAAAACTTCGTGGTGTATGTCTCTAACCAACAGATGAACCAATATGATATGTATGTACAATGTCCATCGATTTATCGATCACAGGAATATAATTTTGATTCCATTAAAATATATCCATTTTAAGAATGAAGGATTGATTTTAGATAAGGAGCTATGTTCCAACTTCTCATTGATGAAAACACGATGCAGGTTCACATTACAGCCGGCTCTCTATTGCCTATGGTCAACTGATCTAGGACCAGTATTATTTTGCTTTCGGAAGCAAGAGGTTGTCGTCAGTTGTAGTAACTTTTCCTAGATAGGCAGCTTGTGTTGAACATATATAAAAGAAGCAAAAAAATTGTATGGTTTGCACGAAATTATATGACATTAACTTACAAAGTTAATGCGAAACCTTTTAGATGCAGATTTCAGTTCAAACGATGAAAGTTTATAAAATTTCTTAAATTATGTATTTTCTTATCTAACCGAACTCGGTAGCACAGTGGGTTAAAGCTAAATGACAAACGTATCTGGTTTACTACCTGCTGACTCCCGGGTTCACATGTCGGCTTTGGCCTTGACAAAGTAGAAGGAAGTGGTTGTATGTCCACGTTTTTTCGTCAATGGTCCCCAAACCCTTGCAGCTCCGGCTTTGGATTTGGTGGCTGACTAATTTATGTGGTGTGGCGTTTATGGTGTGTTTATGTTATCTATGATATTCGATAGAGACAACTAATTTGTAATTCATAATGCAATTTGGATTTAACCGAACTTTTTTATTTTTAATGCCTAGCACAATTATTAATACCCTGTACATTTTTACATATCCTAAATTAGCATTTTCCATTTTTGATGGTTGGCGCCACTGAGAAAATTGTGTGTATTTATTCTTAAAATGGCCATAGACTTTTGCATTAAATAAGTTCATACAATTTTGCAAGTATTTTAAATACATGAACATATTTCTGGAAGTGGCACAATCCTTGATCGTGCTTGATCTAGCTGCAAAGGATTCATCTTTAATAGATTATACTGTGTTTGAATAGAAGAATATTTATTTTATGCCCTTCTAAGAATTATGCAATGTGGGATTCATGGTAAAATTCATCAAAAACTTTCAGTACCTACCTGTGCATAAAGTAAATCAGTTTCTCAAAAATGAAGAAATAACTTCATTTAATATAAAGATTTTACACTGGAAAAAGAATCGATTTAATCAGTGACCCATTCAGATTCAAACTGGGGAGCACGTTGCTGTGTAAATCGGTCTCAGGAGTACTTCAATCTTAAAGCGAATAGACCTTAATATATTTAATGTGGGAGTCAAGCAATCAAATTAAATAATCCACTCAATATAAACTAAATTTACAATTTTATTCGACAGAAAAATTTCTTTTCCTTTTTCGCAAAATGCACAAAAACCCCAATTAGCACCAAAGTGACGGGAACTAGCATCTGGACTTTAATGTAGTAGGCATTACATAACTGTCACGAAAGTGACTTTAGTGTAAAATTCACATTATGGTATGTCCGAGTAGTAATAATTACGTAGAATCTATTGAATTCAGGTACTGTATAGTTATTGCTAGAGTTGGCAAGTCGTGGGGTTATTCAGTGGTGCAACAGCAGGTAGATAGATATCTGGTGAGGCAATGACCGGCTGGCGGACAAATCGAAAACAACCGCGAGACTAGTCCATTGTTGTATGTCGTAGTGTTTACGCACTAATTTATTCCTGTCCGTTGTATTTTATGTTGTTGTATTGTTGATAATTTTATTATTGATATTAATTAAATAATAAAATATGTCAGACGTGCGCAAGGGTAAAAAACGGCCATTTGCTGACAAAGTGAATAAATTTATAAGTGAATTCCCGGATTTATTCTATAATGGTACTATAATAATTTGTAAGGTGTGCGAGACAGACCTGATGTGCTGGGATAAATATGATTCTAGACATCACGTCAATACTGTGCAGCATAAAACTAAAAAAAATTGCGTGCCTTCAAAAACACAGTTTATGTTTGATTTACTGTTAATGCTGATTGCCTGTGATGTTCCGCCGCATATAATTGATAAATAACCATTTCGGAAGTTCTTGAATAAATACAATCGCCAGGTGACGTTACGAAGTCACGCAACGTTGCGTAACTATGTACAGGGTTATTCTTTATAAATTACCCACCCCTTATCATCGATATTTTTGCCTATAGGAAAAAAAGTTTTAAATAAAAGTTGTGTGGTTATGACTGAATTTTGTTAAAATGCTATCAAAAGTACAGTAGCGTGCAGATTTCAAGGACACATGCATATATATATATATATATAT
The DNA here is from genome assembly GCA_029963845.1 of Rhamnusium bicolor. Taxonomy (NCBI): domain Eukaryota; kingdom Metazoa; phylum Arthropoda; class Insecta; order Coleoptera; family Cerambycidae; genus Rhamnusium; species Rhamnusium bicolor. The sequence goes on along the minus strand of JANEYF010002339.1, from coordinate 267,514 downwards.
ATATATATATATATATATATATATATATATATATATATATATATATATATATATATATATATATATATATATATATATATATATATATATATAAACAGTGAATGAATTTGACGCGGGTTTAATTACATTACAGTAAAAAACAATAAGAATTAACGGGTACGCCCGCATAAAGAAAAAAAAATTGCACGATGGAAAATGCAAAAATTGCAATTGGCAGAAAGATGCAAACCGTGGACACGTGTTTCTAACTAATTGGTCTTCATCAGCACGGTGTAGCTGAGTTAAAATGATGGACAAAACTCAAAAAAGACACTAAAGGAAAACCACTGACAGGGAGCCAGTCGCACCTTTGTGGCTTCCACTTGGATGACTTCGGTATGGGAGCATCGTCCAAGCATCGCACAAGTGTCTTTTTTTTTTACTGTAATGTAATTAAACCCACGTCAAATTCATTCTCTGTTCATGTTCATTCTCCTGGGTCCGGAATTCCACGCAGGTTGCTATAGTTGCCCGTGTGTGCGATGCTTGGACGATGCTCCCATACCGGAGTCATCCAAGTGGAATCCACAAAGGTGCGACTGGCTCCCTGTCAGTGGTTTTCCTTTAGTGTCTTTTTTGAGTTTTGTCCATCATTTTAACTCAGCTACACCGTGCTGATGAAGACCAATTAGTCAGAAACACGTGTTCACGGTTTGCATCTTTCTGCCAATTGCAATTTTTGCATTTTCCACCGTGCAATTTTTTTTCTTTATGCGGGCGTACCCGTTAATTCTTATTGTTTTTTTACTGTAATGTAATTAAACCCGCGTCAAATTCATTCTCTGTTCATATTCATTCTCCTGGGTTCGGAATTCCACGCAGGTTGCTATAGTTGCCCGTGTGTGCGATGCTTGGACGATGCTCCCATACCGGAGTCATCCAAGTGGAAGCCACAAAGGTGCGACTGGCTCACTATCAGTGGTTTTCCTTTAGTGTCTTTTTTGAGTTTTGTCCATCATTTTAACTCAGCTACACCGTGCTGATGAAGACCAATTAGTCAGAAACACGTGTCCACGGTTTGCATCTTTCTGCCAATTGCAATTTTTGCATTTTCCACCGTGCAATTTTTTTTCTTTATATATATATATATATATATATATATATATATATATATATATATATATATATATATATATATATATATATATATATATATATATATATATATATATATATATATATATATATATAGTACTTTTTTAGGATACCCTGTATATTATTAAATTTTTGGAATGATCCTTTGTTCCTGATTTAAAAAATATCTCACATGTTATCCCTACCATATACCGTTTTTGAGTTATTAAACATCGAATATTTTAGTTAAACTAGTCACTGTAAATATGGAAAAAGTTAACATTATTAGAGCCATGAAAATGACAACTATTGTTGTTTGATAAGTAACATTTCTTTAATGAAATAATCAAAATGGTTTAGAGTGAGGAAGAAAAAGTCCAAATATTTACTTGCTATATACAAAATAACAAAAATAAACGTACAGCAAAATGAGCATATAGGGTGTTGTATCCAAATCGTCCAACACCATCAGAAAATATGTTCAAAAATATTTACCTAAAGGTGAATAATACCTCCAATTTTAGTAGAAAAAAGCGTGTAGTTCAAGCAAACCAGGAAGAACAGCTAGATATACTGTTCGTTTTGAAGGTAAGCCCATCCATATTTATTCGCAAATAGACTTTTTTGAAACATTGTAGTATTTTTTTAGAAAATTCTGAATGTAGTATAAATAATGCAGTCGGTCAATTAGATAAAAGTTATTCCAAAATCCAACGTACGTTAAAAAATAACAACTACAGACCATGTAAAATTTTACCCGTACAAGTTTTAACAGAGGCTCATAAAAGGAAAGGGCTGGACTTTTGCCGCCAGATGATTCAAAAGTTGGATGAAGATCCCGACTTTTTTACTAAAATATTATAGACTGATGAATCATCCTTTTCTACGGCAGGAGTTTTTAACATAAAAAATCGAAAGTCATGGTAAAACAAGCACAACAGAAAAATATTGGTAAAACAAATAAAAAATCAGGTAGAACAACTGTTAGCGTTTGGTGTGGAATTTTCAGAAACAAAATTGTTGGGCCTATATTTTATACTTTAACTGGAGTTACCTATCTGGAAATAATTATCTCAGAAGCAGAAAATATTCTTTTGCAGAATTTTCTGGAAGCCGAACTTGATGATATGATTTGAATGCAGGATGAGGTCACTCCGCATAGTGTCCTACCCGTTCGAGATCATTGGAATAATGTATTCCCAATATGGATAGGGAATAATGGACCTATTAAATGGCCACCTAACAGTCTGGATTCGACCCCTATGGATTAATTTTTTTGGGTATTTCTAAAAGACATTATCAATAATAATAATAAAAATAATAGTATTCGTCATTAAAGACAGGATTCGACTTGAAATAAACAATCTGAATGTAAATAATGAAGCCATTTCTGGTGCATATATAAATATAAGAAGACGTTATCAATTATGCATTGAAAATAATGGTGGGCACATCGAACATCTTTTATGAGATCATTTATTTATATTTAAATTTCCTAAATAAATCTTTGTTATCTATTTTGTATACACATTTGGTTTTTTTTTCCTCACTGTAAACCATTTTGATTATTTCATTAAAGAAATGTCACTTATCAAACACAATAGTTGTCATTTTCATAACTCACTTTAATAATGTTAACTTTTCCACTGGTTTAACTAAGATATTCGACGTTTGAAACTCAAAAATGATATATGGTAGGGGTAACATATGGTATTTTTGAAATCAGAAACAAAGGATCATTCCAAAAATTTAATAATATACAAAGTATCCCATTTAAAAAAAATATATTATGTTACTGTACTTTTGATAGCATTTTAACAAAATTCAGTCATAACCACACAACTTATATTTAAAACTTTTTTTTCTATAGGCAATAATCACGATGATAAGGGTAATTTATGATAAATAACCCGGTACCAATTGTACGCGAAGACATTGTAAATAAGATCAAATGTGTATTTAAAAATACACGGTTGTGTTTATGTGTTGACGAGACGACAGATCGTAAAAAAATCTATTGTAAATGTTATAATACGTGTACTGGACCCTCTTAAGCTGACATTTCCACTATTACTAGCTGGCAAGAGACTAACTGAGGGTACTGGCAAAACATTTACGCGGATGGTGCTGGAGACGTTAGGAAAATTTGATCTGTCAACAAATCAAGTATTGATGTTTGTGACCAATGGTGCCGCGACAATGTGTTTGATAGGCCGTTCTCTTCAAGAACACGGTTATAGGTTGGTACATGTTACGTGTAAAGTGCATGCTTTACATCTTGTGGCAGGAACTATTCGACAATGTTTTCCAGAGGTAGATGCATTAATAGCAAGTATAAAAAAAGTGTTCCTTAAATTTTCTAAACGTCTTCGCGCATTTCACAGTAAGTGTTTCGGTATTCCTGAACCACCATAGCCGATTCTTATACGTTGGGGAACATGGCTAAAGGCAGTTTTTTATTATGCTGAATATTTACAACAAACAAAAACTATCATACTACAATTCAATCGACTGCTACACGCTATAGGTGACGCAAAAAATGACCGCATTAGAGAAAATTTTGTACGTGCGACAACACCGGTTTGACAAGATTAAGACAAATTTGTGATGGTACTGATGGTGCATCTCCGGATCCCTTAAGTGCGTTCAAAGACTATTTAAAGTATGCCTATATTACATAAATATACAAGCATAGAAACATACCTGATGCTTCAATGCTTTTACAGATTTTCTCCATTTTGTAATAATCAAAAAGTTCATTAATCTAGTTAAGAGGGTAAGTTGTGCATACATTGTTATAAATTGTAACAGTTTATTGCTTTTGTTACTAGTTAATTTATTTTATTACGCTTATTATGATGCATACGCCCATGTTCCACCTCACATTTCTACCAACTCTAGTTATTACACTTTCAAGTAACTGCTGCACTATGTGCAACATCGCGGATACTACTCTGCATTTCTTTAAAATATTTCCAACTTCAAAGTGAGAATTGGTAGTAATGCTGACTGCACAGCGTTACCAACAAATTACTTCAAAAAAAATGATAACTAAAAAAGTTTTATTTAAAGTTCCTGTAGCGTTGTCGAGAAATTATCTGAAATTTTAAAGTTGTGTAACTTGATTAAAAATAACATTATTTCTACAAATGAATATACCTTAAAGTGATTTTTATTACTCCCCACTAGTTCACAATGGCTACAGAGTTACATATACCTTGAAAACCTACTATGAAGTGATATTACCTTTTAAGTCAACACTTTCTTATTTGGAACTAATCAAATGTGGCGTCGAAAAGCAGTAAAACAACAATAAAGATTTTCCGGCATCCATCGACCTGTTATAGAAAAGTTACAGTAGAATAGAATTAATAATTTAACAAATTCTTTGATTGATGCGGAACCAACTCTTATTCATTGAAACAAATAAATAACCAGGTTAAGAAACTTCTCGGGAAAATCGGACATTGCAGTGAAGAACCACAAATGTTGAAATAAAGAATTCAAGGGCTTGTGATTGTTTGTGATTTACCGTTTATTGTTTATTATTAAAATTTGGCCCACTGAACAAATTCACGAAATTCAGTCAAATAAATAAATTAGGGAAGTTATAAAAATTTAGGGATATGTGAAAGTGATGAGAGGTGTGAATTTTGTTGGTATTCAAGGTAAATCCCCGAGTTAACCTTTTCGATACGGTTGCCGTGTTATCACTACCAAAACAATTTGTGCCCACTGAACGATTGACGAAATTTTATAAAAACATTTTTCATGTGTAGCGGTTGTCGTGTGATCACGTTCAATTTATTTATTATATTCTATATTGTATTGGAATGTGCTAAAACGTCAATGGCCAACCCACTTTATTATTTATGGCCCATGATAAAGGCTGTGCATAATCGTCTTGAATAGTTGCATTTCGATTTTGTGGACGATATTCCTCAACAATTTACTGATAATGAGCTTCCGTCAGAACCTGCCGACTTTTTTACGTGAATGAATTCCACAAATTCATGTGTCATGTGTATGAAAACACTGCGGTCCCTTCTCCTAATATTGATAAAAATTCTTCGGCATTAGAAGTTTTTGTGCTATTTTTTAAGATTTAGTAAATAAAATAGTAGAGGAAAGTAGCCGAAGGGCGAGAGAACTGAACGAGACGAATGAAACATTCGGTTGATGTAATTGCACGGTAAAGTGGTGCCATTAGAACGGTTGCCGTATGATTACGTAACGACCAACAATGACTAGTTCACAGAGCACTTGTAGTGCGAGATATTGCTCGTACCGAAAGGGTTAATCATTTGTATAATTTTCGCTAATAATAACACTTCCATCTGTTGACGTTTGGTCTGTCTTAACATATTGCCAATCCCAAACAATCAAATTATCTTTACCTATGCTCCATTCATTTCATATAAACACACAAATAATTTAAGCATAGATGCGCGGTACGATATAAATACATTTTGTTATATAATACACCGCGCCTACGCTAGAGAACCATGCACGACTGAAGGTCGACAAAGGGTCGCTGTGAATCCAGGTAAAGAATTTGTATGTGCGTATATGAAATGAATGGAATATAGATCGGATCAGTCAGCTCTACCAACTTAAAAGTGAAGGTCGTAAAGTACGTGAGAACTTTGCAGTAGCACATTCGTAGCAGCATAGTACATGCCAGTTTAAAGCTGCCAAGAAAATGACGTCATTCGTCGCATTTACAACTTTTTGGTAAATACAATCAGTGAAATTGTTGCAGTTCCCGTCACCATTTTTTAGTTATCAACAACTATAACATAAGTCACATCTGCCACTTTATGCTATGTGAAGCTTTGAAGGGAAATAATTTTGGTTTATGTCACCCCTATTAAATGACAAATATTTTGTTGACGTATGTGCCACTATAAAAGTACTCGAACTAAAGTCACCATTTTTCTGTTATTGAATTAAGACGCCATAGAGAGAAACATAATTCAGAGAACCATTTTTTTTTTATTAAATATGGTCATTTGCAAACATGTTTTATAAAGAGATCATTATTACTTCTTAAGACATAAAACAAAAAGAATCCATCAAAAATTTTGCATTTTAGATTGTACACACTTTTTTTTTCGAAAAAAACTGTTTTTCTGAGAGCGCTTCTTTTTTTATTGAAGTATCATGGAAACATTTTACAAGAGACAAGCAGTTTTTTTTAATTTTTACATTCAGAGTGAATGCAAAACATGGTTTATTACCTACATATATTTCACTCAGTCGATTTAATTTGGACATATTGACCTCAAGCTCACAATCAGTAAGTTCGATTGCAATACATTATATTTTACTACTCGAACGAGAGAGAGGGAGCAAAATATACTTTTCTTTCATGCAGCTAAAGAACTGTTCCAAAAGTTAGCAATTTCTACTGCTTGGTTCGGTTTACCTAATAACCTAGTTTACAACACGTAACAGGAAAGGTTCCGAAATAGTAATTGCTACGTAACAACTATTCTCCATTTTGGTGATTGCTTGGTAGAAGGATAGTCCGCATTACGTAATGGTCGTTAGTTGCGGAAACCTTTAAAATTCCACTGATGATATCTACTACATAGAGTCTATTAAACGTGCTGCTTGGGATATAGTTTTCAACAACACACTTGCGATTTTCGATTTTTTTCCAATATGCCTATTTTTGTCTGTAGAATAAAAACATCAAATTGAAATTCGGTGACCGGCTCTACTTCTTGGGTTACAGATTTTAGTGCCTTAGTTACAAGGTACTTGTAGGCATTTGTTAGTGCATTTTTTTCAAACTAATAAAAAAATAACCCACATAAATTCAAGTCATTATCATTGGATATTTTAGGATTGTTACATATCAACTAGATAATAATTAAAAAAGATTTATTTAGGAAAAGTTTGTTTGAACATTTTTTTCTTTTAAAACAGATTTTTTTTTATTCTTCCGAAGCATGAGCAGCATTGTATTCAAGAGATCTGAGGATATTACTTGGTATAGGAGGGGGAGTTGGCAATACGTCTCCAGATGGTTGGAAACCATTTTCATCAGCTACGTAACTTATTGCAACCGGTACTCCTTCAGGGGAACTAAACTGAAAGGAACCAGAAGCGATGGTACCAGAATCTTCAGTTAGAACAGGCGCTCCTTGTTGTTGAACGGAAATTCCATTTTCGGTCTCGAAACTGTGGAAAAAATATTATATATAGACCTTTATTGCAAATTAGTATGAAAAATGGGAGAAATTAATATTTATTTGAACAAAAAATGTTAGCGAATTCAATACAATTTTTGTCTTTATAGTTATCGTTGGTAAAATAAGCCACCCAACTACTTGTAGCACACTAGCTTTAAAAATGAACTACACCATTGCATAAGTAATTTGTTACAACTCGCAAATATACATTTTTTTTTGTTAGTCACAATGAAGATATTGTTGTTTAGGCAACAAATTAGATGTATTATTTTGTTTCATGAAACAATTGTATAACGATTGAATTTTAATCTTATAAACGTCTTTACAAGCAAATGTAAGAAACAATTTAGCTATTAAAAGCAAATTGCTTGTAATGGATTCATGACAGTCCTCAAAGATATTTATAAAATAATTACAACATAATGTTTTTAAAAATCTGACCTTTCATTTACTTCATATAGGTATATGCATTTCTAGAAAAATATAATGATATAATTATTGAGTATTACATATGTATTCCTTCAAATCAAATATAATAATAATAATAATAAATACCCACAGTTCTCAATATTTTACACATTCTTATCTAATTGTGCTTATATAAAAGTTTTAGGTAGATAATAAATCAAACACAACACTTCAAATACATTTTATCGTAGAAACTATTAAAGGAACTATAAATATAGAAGTAATATTGCATTGAATAACAGTATTCTTAGTATTGGAAGCAAACAAATTTTGAGGTTAAAAAATATTGACTCACCAAAAAGAAACATTTTTGATTTAAAAAATGAATCCCTCCAGTTACAACACAAAAACTAAGGGTTCTCGTTTTTGTATTATAACTGGAGGAAATACTTAAAAAGTGTACCTTTTCGTGCGTTTCCACTACTCCGATTTTAAATTTTGGGGTCCAAATATTCTACTAGCCTTCTCCTTTTCATTTTTGTACCTCTCGCAGCTCGAAATTCAATTTTAGTGAAAATCTGAACGTTTAGAATGTCACTGTTTCTACTATTATTGACGTCTTTATTCTACTAATTTCAGTAATTAAATTTTAGGGGAAATGTATACGGTGGTCCGACAAAAAATCATATATCCGGTGTCCCAAACAAAATTTTTTTATTCCGGATTCCGACTATATACTGAATCAATCGGGACATCGAAAAAAACATACAGTATGTTAAAAAAATTGAAAAAAAATGTTTTTTCTTTTTTGACCTGCGCGATCATTCAAGAGTGAAAAATATACATATATCGAGTGTTTGAAAAAATAAAAAGTACTTCTAGAAAAATAAGCCTACCCCAGCCGAATCGTTCGGATATGAAAAAAAAAAAATTTTACACGAAAAAAAGAGAAAATTAAAAAAATACTTTTTCAGGAAAACAAGCCTGATATAGTTGGCTATTCCATAATGGTAAAAATACATGTGGGTTTTAAAGAAAAAAATGTAAAAAGTGACGTTTCCAGAAAATTAAGTCAACTACAGGAATTTTCCGACGATCCCCATGGAGGGACAGAAGACGCCAAGGTCGTCTAAATAAAGGGCCGTAGGTGTCCATGCGGAGCTAAGTCACGCTATGTTACGCAGGAGCTAGAAATGGCGATTTGGCCCACAGGACCGACTGATCGACCATTTCTAGTGCATTATTAAAATATCTCACATTCAAAGAAGCTGTCGATTTTTTTCTCTTGTCGCAACACTGTTACCCTAATCGTTAACGACGGCTATTGAGCATTCAAATGTAAGTTTTAGTTGAAACACTGTATTTTACGGGGGCCGTCAAGTCAGGTGGTCAGGTTGGTATTTCATAATTCCTCGACCGATCCATCGCTTTTCACTATATCTCATCGACATGGTCCGGTCCGGTTTTGAACCTGGGTGGTAAAATTGTCCTGTAAAGCTGTCCCTGAGTGAAGCCGGTATTTTGGACATCGCATATGAGAACTAAATGTGCAATGTTACACGTGATCATTGCAATCGGTAAATACTTACTTATATTGATAACTTCCGTCTTCCTGTATATCTTGACTTTGTCGAAGAATAGCAACTACAGGAGATGCTACAGTATCAGCCAAGATGTGCGCTACATCAGCGGATGCCGCAGAGAGGATGGCAAGAGCTACTACCTAATTTAAAACATACAGAGTAAATGTATTTAAATAAATTAATATTATCTAAATTAGGTAAATGTTAAAGAGGTATGCTATCAGAAATTAAATTGACAAAAAAGTTTGTAACGAAGACACGAATACGCATATTCGAACACTATTAGAAAAGCAACTGTCCTTTTGTTTCTTATATTGTTTTTACTATTACTCAGTCAACCAAACTTGTAGTAGTTATATAACTAGTTGAGATTTAAAAAAAGAACTTTGTTTTATAACAAAATGTTGTCCTACTTTCGTATCTGTGCCCATTATTTGTAACATGTTCATTATGTGGTAATGTCTCTTTTTTGTTACGTAAGAGTCATATAAGTAAAACAGTATTTACGTAATATTGGTAAATGAATATTTTATAAATCATATGAAACACAAATTAACATTATTTATGTTAATTTATGTTATCAGTAAATAACGGGTTCCATATTCGGCGCATACTAACTAAAGTTATGTTAATATTACGTAGAATGTAACAAGTTTGTATTAATTACAAAAATTGTGATGTCCTGCAAATACTGCTGTTTTATGTTAACTCCATAAGGATTAGATACCTTTTATAAAATTTATATTGTTTATAAAAAATAATGAAATATAATATTGAAAAATGTTATATGCATGCTTTGCGGAACCCAATACATTTATGTGCATATTGTACTTGACCATTAACTTAACCTGTTTTTAGCAATCTGTCAGTTTCTATTTTCTTTAACGGTTATTAGTTTTTGGATGCATTTAAAATTTGTTTAATTCATTTAAATCTACTTAATATGCCTAGAAATAGATATTTAGATTTATTTAGAAAACCAAAACGCAGCAGAATTGTTGACGCTTTGTCAATAAGGAAAAAACAATTTCATGTTTAGATATGACACAGCCGAATTAATTCCTGTCTACACACTGTTTGTAATAAACTAAATACACTTCCCATACAGCAAAAGGACGTCCTGTGGAAATCCACTGGATGTACGTCATGGACCCGATGGAAGTACGACGGATGTCCATCTGGATACCAAAAATAATCCATTGGACTTCCAGTGGACAGCAGTTCGTCACAAAATTGTACATCCTGCGGATGTCCATTCACGGACGTCTAGAGCCCCAAAAATGGATTATTGTTTTTACCTACATTAACTCACTGTATGCACATAGGGACATGAAAACTTCTTGTGATTGGGCTACGCCAAACTATCGGTTTAATTTTAAGCTACAGAGACTAGTATTATTGCAATGTATTAAATTAAAAAAGTCAGCTTCCCTACGTGTTAAACCCGAGACCTCTGCATTTGTAGCATAACGATTAACTATTGGGCCATTGAGATTATTACAACAGTTTGTTACATAGGTAATAAATTCGTATCAAAAATTGCAGTATTAAAACAATCCTAATATAGGTAATTAATTCATTAACCGATTAATGAATTATTCAGTTATAAGTAATTCTTTGAAAATATTTTTTTCAGCAAATTGCGAAATTTAACAGCAAAAAATTTGATTTAGAAAATTCCAGAATTTACCAGCAAAAATTATAATTTATAATTTTCTCTTCAATTTTGCCGATCAGAAAATTATTTTGCAGATCATATAATTAATTGCTGTTACTTATTCACATTATGTCGAAATATGTATATTAAATTTAATTATAAATTGTTAATAATAAATAATATTACAAGAAATAAATAAATTATTAAAAATTTAAAAAAAAATAAAAAAAATTCCTAGGGTTGGATAAGATCCCCGATCAATCGCGTGTGAAGCACGGGCTATACAGTGGCGGATTTAGAATTTGTCCAAGGGGGACGCACCAGTGGCGTATTTAGGGATGATATTAGAAGTAACCCAAGCTACAATTTTGCGACTTGCAACCACATTTGCACAAAACTTAACGTTGTACTAGGTGTAGAGTGTAAATTGTCATCATGTCATCCACGACCCCTGGCGCGACGTCGCTTTTATTAATTGTTATGACCAAAGTAAAATAGACATGTTTTAATAGCCGACTACAATATATGGAGTGTGAATGTTGGTATCTTAGGTTTATTATTGACGTTGCTGAAACGTTGTTATAAGACTGTATTTTCAACTTATAGATTTGAGTCATTCTTTAACGTTGTATGGACAACGCAGAGGCATTGTTGTGCGATGCATGTATGATAAAGACCTAAGAGGAAGAACAAAAACAAACTATATAACCTATATATTATATGGATGTCCAGTGGATATCCATTACTTGTACTATCACAAGACACATAAAAAAACGAACGTCCAATGGACGTCCCTTTATGGACAGTGTACAGATATACGTAAATGGATGTCCACAAGATATCCATCACATGTCCATGAACATACGGACATGAAATGGACCAAAAATGGACACCGTATGGATATCCTGTGCTATATGGATTGAATACAATAAGATACATTTTCCTTCTAAATGAAACAATCATACTTGACAAATCTGTTACAAAGTATGTTACAGAACATAGTGTTGAAAATAACGTAAAATGTAAAAGTATAAATAAATATTTACCAAGTTATTCCGCAGTCAATGACATTGCAAATTTTAAGGGCAAACTTGCCTGAGCTGCGATTATCTAAGGATGCTCAAACCCTCTTGAATAACCCAAGAGTTGTTAAGACAATTTATGTTGCACCAGGTTCTTATATACATATAGGTTCACGAGAAGAACTATTTATTTAGTGTTAAAAAAATGTAGTATGGTATCTCAGATTCTACTCGACTTTATGCACCTTTAATTCGATTTAATATTAATGCGGCCAATTAACACACCTCATTTAATAACAAGAATTATTTATTTAGCAAAACTTTTTGTATATATATCATAGAACACCAATAATATTTAAAAACAAACTAATTCATCCTTCTCCTTTTAATGACATGACATTAATGCAGTGCTGCCAATTAATATTTTCTTACGCCCAAATATTTCTACATGACTATATTTTAAATAAAGATCATAACATTATAAATTATTACTCAATTATATCGATTTCGGGCATAAGAATAATTAATAATTTTTAATTCTGAATTCACTTGATTTATTCTTGATCAACCCTATGTACCTCGATAAAAGTATTTAGATTAGGAATTAATTAAATCTCTGATCTATGCTTGGCTTACAGCTTTATTCCGACATCTGCTGCAGCCATGTTTCTAATCTAAGTTTCTTGGCATATACTTTCATAACGAAAAGTAGATCTGTAAAATGTTCCTTAAAAAGCTTCCCTAAAATCGCCTTGTAATTTGAAAAATTGCTATTTTAAGCAGTGTTGATGACGCTACCATTGATTGTGTATGTTGAAATTGTGGAAAAAAACAAATTTTATTTCCATTAATTAAATTATTATTAAAATTTTAATATTTCGGAGGGCCCGTTTGTTTTGTGTGGATTTTTTATGTAAATTTAGAGTAAAAATGCCTGTCAGTATAATTTCACCCCTCCCTTCGTCAAATGTGCATGTTTACAATTTTCAGTACTGTAGAATATGTGCGGACTTCATTTTATTTCGTAATCAATGTAATCATAATCAAAGTGAAACCACACCCATTTTATATACACTGGATTAAGGGTATGGACACATTATTAACACGTGTCGTGTTAACACGTGTTAACACATGTTAACACGTATTATAAAAATATCTATTACATTATTTCAAGTAGACCCTCACATATTATTGTGATGTGTCGTCAGAGGCCCAAAACACGCGTAAACACGCTTAAACACGTGAGAACGCGTGTCATCAATATCTGCAGGGTCCAGATTTTCTTCATAGTGTTACTGCGTGTTGCCGTGGAGTCAGTGCAGAAAATAGAGGAAAAACTAATTTAAGAGGTACGAAAGTACGATTTTTGTATAACGTGCAAAGTAAGGATTATAGAGACCAAAGAAAACGACAAGAGGCTTGGGAGGAGATAGGAGAAAAAATAAACAAAAACTTTAAGTATTTGTTTATATGTACATATATACATATGTATTTAATTTATTATACGTTAGGTACTTATTATGTCCAATTTTTGAAATTAATTGAAAAAAATATCACATTTGACATGTAGAAAGAAAAGCGGTGTTGCGTACTTATTATACTCTTCTCAAATACGATTACGAAGAGTATATTGCATTTGATCGGGACATTTCTAAAATCGTTAATATCGTTCGTAGAAAAAAAATGTTCATATCATTGTGTTTGTCATCGAATTCTGAACAACTTTCAAAATGTCCGTCTGTCTGTCCGTCACGTTTCTTGTAAGCACGATAACTAGAGAAGGAAAAGTCCGATCGAATTGGAATTTGGGCTATAAATTAGTGTTAGCTAGAGGAAGAACCCTATTGTTTTTGAAAAAAATTTAATAGTAAATAAAAAAGTTATAGGACATTTTATGTAAAAATATGAATCTACAGAGGGTTGCAATTTTCAATGTGCTACTAAAATTGAAGTAATTTTCTATAGACACCAAAATACTGTAAAATATTGGGCACCTTGAACTACCTACTTCTCTTTCTCAGAGTTTAAATGCAAATGCATTGAAAACATGAAAACGTCAGCACAGAACACATGCATTGCATCAGAGCAATGTGTCTGGCATATCGATTGTGTCGTATTCTGACGTGTCGTGTTAACACGACACGTGTTAATAATGTGTCCTAAGCTTAAAACAAATCACTGTGTCGTGTATAAAATATAAACGGCTTTATATATATATATATATATATATATATATATATATATATATATATATATATATATATATATATATATATATATATATATATATATAAAAAAAAAAAAAAAAAAAAAAAAAAATAAAACGTTGATGGACCTACGTACATGACTGTTATTGAACTAATTTACAAAAAGCTTATAATACATTTATAACAGACATCATTGTATTTTATAAATATTCGGTAACAGTACATTAACAAACTTATGAAGATAGCGTAAGACTTTTTAGTGCTGACATTAGTCAGAGATGGTAACTAGATGGAATCTACATTTGATATTATTTTTACTTAAGTATTGGGGAACGTGCCTTATCTAATGATACAAGATTTGGTTGACTGGGTAAATATATTACTCTATATCTTCTCTCATTTCTTAACCTGTCAGTTGTGAAAAGAATTTTGATCCATAAAATTTAAACGTCGAGATTTTAACAAATTGGATGTTACAGATTTCAAGGAATATTTTGTTTGCTATAGTGAAAGATAATTTTTTGCTATAGTATGTCAAAGGCAACTGTTGTAGTGGGTAATTCTTAATCCGTTCTATGCTCAAAATAGCTATAGCAATTTACATAAGAACGAAATAAATTTCAACAATTATATTATACACAAATTGATTTAAAAACCTTGACAATCCAGTGTTCAAATTGGCTTAAACAAGTTAATATATCCCTACATTTCATTAGTTTTCAGGGTATTTATGAAAAAGTTGATTATACTGGTAAAATTGCTCGATCAATTTTAACAAAATTTTGTAAATATTATTATACATAAATGATTAAAAACCATATGATCAATTGGTACCTAACACGTGATTTTATATCTTTCAAACTGCGGCAGTACGTGATGAGGATTTTTATACATACATGTGTCAAAAGAATCCTTTTCAATCATTTTTTGTTGATGGCACGACTCGACAAGGCTGTTAAAAAGAACTAATTGGTCACGTGGTTTTCTATCATTTATGAAGACCCGTTAGTAAATTTGATTATAGTTATTATTCTGATGTGAGGGTGCGTATTGTAGAATAATGCGAAGCCGAGTTCTGAATTAGGATCTGAAATATTTATTTTCTAATAGCCAATAAAGTACACTTTGATATTCCAGAAAGTTTATTTTTAACTTGATTAAATTAATTAGGTATTGGCTATTGTGGAGTAAAAGTTAGCGCAGAAGAACATTTTTTTCTGTGCGAGCGCACGGAAAAGATGAACATTCTTTACTCTAAATATACGTGAAACATGATATTTTCAGAGAGGTATAATGAATGAGATTTTACCGATCCCTTATACACTTTTGGTTGACAACAGTAGGGTAGATAGATACCTAATTAAGCACTCCAGACAACAACGCCCGTCATCTATCAGTTAAATTTTATGAATTTTGTTTGCAAAATATTTCAATTGAAAAGATGTTGAAACTAACAAGAATGGTTCAAGAAAAAATTTTGTACGCAACACACCCGGAAATTGTCTTTACTGGGCTCGACTCTCCCAGTTAAGAATAACTTTCCGGCTTTGTTACGTAAGTAACTGTTTTCATATTTTGTAAAAATTATATTATAACTATAATTTAAATGTAAAATAGCACACTTGTTGTGAATAAATTATGTAAATTTTTTCAGTGTACTTGCTAGCAGTCTTCAAAGTTAACCAAAATTGTAATTAAAAATACAAAGTTAATCATTTACTGGTTCCAAGCGGAACTATTTCTATTCACTTCAGAACGAAAAAAAATTGCGGTTGAAGGCACACATCTCAAAATGCTATAAGTTAAACATATTTGGTTTTAGCTATTTGAATTATCATGTCGAAACTATGAAAATAAAAGTTGTTACTATCACTTTTTCATGACATCTCTCTTAGTTCTAATAAAAAAAAATTGTATTTGTTATGGTCTTCCCAAATTAAAAAGTGGTAACGAGACAATAGTTTTGATTTTACTATGGCATAATGGACCCAGGTATTGATTTTTAAAAATTGTTTAGTTTTCTCGATTAATAAAAAAAAGTAGACAAAAATTTTACAGTGGTCTTATACAACTATAAAAAAACATATCCAAATTTCGCATGCCTTCGTCAAAAATTAAAAAGTTACAGATTTTTGAGACACGAAATTCCTGTTTACCCCATAGTGCGGCTCCTTAGAAGACACCGCTGATATCAATATTTCTTATAAATATTTAAAAAAATTTAAATTTTAGTATTTTAGATTATTACTATTTTTTTTTTTTTTGAATTTATTACAGTATTTTTCATTAATGAACTTTTAAATGCGAAATTTTTTAAAATATGTAATACTTGAAATTTCAAGGTAGGATAATATTGTTTGAAATTTTGGAAGAAAAATTTAACAACGTTTTGATATTTTCGTGGTATGTTCAAAATGTAGGTAAACATTGTAAACTAAAAACATTCCACCTTTCAGAGGCGAGTGTCACCCCCTACATTTTTGTAGTTTTTCGAATTTTTTAGCAAAACGGTGTCATGTCTTAGCTGACAACTAAAATTGTAAATCTCGAAAATGTTTTTCCTACGCCTACAATGCATAATACTAATTGTAAATTTACAGGGCAGTTTTTTTCCATAAAATGGTTGTACCCTTTCTTTTTTTATTAATTAACCCCTTAATTGCGAATGCGTTGCGACTTTTTTTAATACTAATTTTCAATTTCAGAATTAACTATCTTTTAAAACTTTAGTGACATATTTACAAAGCAAATAAAATTTAAAAATTAAGTTGTTCCTGTTCCAAATGGACAAGCTCTAGCACTATCCTTACACAAAAGCGATATTTTTGCTATTTTTTTAGAACTTTTAAGTGAAACATTGTTGTATACTTTCCCTATCATTTGCAAAAATAGTTTCAAAGGAAAAATTTTACTTAAAAAATTTCCTATACAAATTTATTTTTATCATATTTTCGATAGGTAGATTGTCTCAGTATACACTCATTTTCACACCACCTTGCCTTGCTTTGCTTTGCTATTATCGTTAGGGTTTTAAGATGGAAGAGATTCGCGTCGTTGCTTGCCTACGCACACCTGCAGAATTTTTCAAAAGTAAAGTCAAAGACTTCGTTTACCCAATTAAAAATAGAAAAATAATAGAATGAAAAATACTCTTACTTTTGAAACTTAATAATGAGCAAATTTTGAATATACTCCTACTTTAGCAGCCTGTAACTCGAATTAAATTAAAATATGATAAGGACCTTCTTTAAGGAAATTTGTCATGTTCTCTTTTTTGCACTTCTTTACTTATAGGACACTTCGAGGTAAAAATTTCAAAAAGCCGAAAAAAATACCCATTTTGTGTGGGTAGGAGTGAAGTTCGTCACTTAGGGATGAAAAATTCTATATCTTTTAGGCTTTACTTACTTTGCAAATACGTCACTAAAGTTTTATAAAGAATGTTAATGTTTTGACGTGGAAATTGTAGAATTAAAAAAGATGCCAAATTAAAGGCTAGTTTATTATCCAAGAAAATGGGTATCATTATCTTATAGAAAAAACTTTGGTCTGTAAATTTTGTTCTATACATGTAGGAAAAACCGTTTTCGAAAATATTTAAAATTACAAATTTTAGTTGTGAGATGAAACAGCCCCCTAATTCAGCAGCCTAGAACTCGAAATCTATTTGATCTATCGAAAATATGAATAGGACCTTTTATATAGAAAATTTCAATGTGCAACATTTTTTCTCATCATACTTTTTTTTTGTATAGGGCACAGGTTTGCTAAACAATCGAAAAACCGCAAGAAAGTACCTTTTTTGAGAAGGTAGGGAGTAAAGCTCACCCTTTAAGGGTGGAAATTTTTTAGTGATCAAATTTTACCTACATTTGAACATGTCACCAAACTTTTCAAAACATCATTAATTTTTATATTCCGTATTTTTCAGCCTGATTTCAATACAGTAATTAACAAATCTTTTGGATTTTTTATAAAAAATGCCCAGTCTTGAAATTGATATTAAATTCACAAATGGTTTAGGTTATTTGCAGTCTTATTTAGAATGCAAGTCTATGATATATTCATAATACAAAAGTTACCCCTTACCCACATCTAATAATAATATTGTTATAATATATTAATCATTAATAAAGTCCTGCTCAATAAGTAATTGCCGCACAAAAACACGAACACACACTTTCCATTTTTGTAGGTACCAACTTTTCAGTTTATCAAGAAATCGGAAAATTCACAACAATGTATACGAAGAAACAAATATTTTGCTAATTCTAGTCAAGTTACCGTTAAATTAAGACTTACCAATTTCAACATATTTCTATTTTGTTGCAAACTGTTAATTCAGTAATAAACAATATTTTGTGCGTCTTGTATATTTATACTGAATCAAGTACTAAAAAAAGTTATATAATACTACTAATTAATTTTTTTTTTTCAGGAATATAATCCATTGACGTACCATAATAAAATTATATGCTGGTAAAGAATCATAACAATTATAATAATTCATATATATATATTTTTATTATAATTAAAATTTATACGCTGAAATAAAAATACAGAACAAAAGAAGCAATGCGTTTTTAAAGAAGACAATATTTTATGTATTTTTAGAATACAAAATTAATTCAGTCTATTAATTATCATAAATATCTATCATTTCCTAATCGTTGCATTAATCAAAGATAATAATAATTTTTGCATTATGGCATTAGGTACTTATCATTAGAGATGCTCACTTGCGGCCGCAATTTTAAGAGCAAAGAATTTTTGCCTAGTTATTCACCAAGGCTGGCAATAGACGGATGTCATCCACCACATGTCATTCGTCGTAATGATCTATGGTTCCTATTATGACGGACAAAACGGGGCGAATGACACGTCCGTCTATTGCCGGCGTAAAGAGTCTAGTGGTCAGATCGCAGGAAGGTCAGAAAGTAATCGAAAGTTGTAGAGAAACTCTCGCTGGAATAGATTAACTTATGTTGTTTCATACACTCCTTCTCGCGATGCTTAAAAATAAACTAATAAATTAATTTCATAGACTACCTAATTAGTAATTATTAGTAATTAAACGGCATTATGTCTACTTCAACTTTACGTACAATTTCGTTCTGGTTCGGAAATCTCGCGATGTGACTACTAGACTTTTATGTTATTTGCGTCGTATATCTTAGACATTGATGGCGTTACCAGTCTAATACACTAGATCTAACACGTTTTTAAAGAATATGGTACTCGTATGCCAGTACGTTTGGTTAAAAATCTAGTACTTTTTGAAATTCAATAGAAATCTTTTTTACTTAGTACGATATGCTCCTGACTTTAGTGACGCCATGAGGATATTGCTCACCTTCCCGCCTTTTAGTTCCAGTTCTTAGGTCTATATATGATCATCATGAGTTGAGTGCTTGAGCTCTACGTTTATCAACTGCAACCGCAGTACGCACATTAATTGCAACCATCGTAACTCGTCCTGCCCATATTTGCATGAAATGCATAATTTTAGTACTATATCGTTAAATCTAGTACACTTTTTATAAGACTCTAGTACTAAACTTTAAAAGTTCGGGCAACACTGATCTATTGAACGGGCGACCTAGTTGTGTACGTGTCATATGTAAGTATTAAATATAAAGGTGTCAGGTTCACAAAGACCTTTACACTTTGTATCAAACGTAATCAACGTAACACCAACTTATCTGTGTAATTTTAGGAGGGGGTTCCTGTAGATATTAGTAACATGAATTGCGGAAAAAAATAAATAAAAAAGAAAGTTGAGAAACTAACCTACCTTACCTAAAATACTGTTAAACTGTTGTGGACCGCTGCATTGCTCATCTGACCCACTTTTGACGCGAACAACATGATTTGTTTATCTAAGTTCGTCGTAAATTGCAAAGATACAAAAAACGTCAGAAACTCACCGACAAAGTTATCCTACTCCAGTTTTTTGGTTCAAATGATAAATCATTTAAAAAAAAGCGTGTAAACGGCTATTCGGCGGGCTTTGATACTCAACCACGTACGAATATGAAGACAAAGGTGTGTTCAGGACTCACGTTTCACAGTAACAATTATTTTCACTATCAATTTACAAAACTTATTTTAATTTAATTAGTTTCATAATTTATTAACACGACATTTTTTTTAAATTTATTAGGTAGTCACAAGAGTAGCCATATTACAATAAGTGTTCAAAATTGTCACCACCAACCTGCACACACACAGTTGACCCTTCTTATCCAATTTCTACGTACATTCTCAAAAATTAAATAAAAAATAGTAACCTTTTCAATCACTAACAATAACGTAACTGAATGTTTAGCAAAAAGCTCCTGCAGTATAACTTCATCCCCTCCTTATTTAATTCGTCATAGAAAAATCACAGAAAAGCGTAAGGAGCAGTAGGTTCACGGCGACAAAGTGCACCGAACTCTACATAAATACATTACATTTATTTATTAACAGGAAAAAAATCATAAATTCACTTCAGGTCGGCTCTGTTAGTGGACGGCATTCATTATTACGTGCTAAGGCACAAACGGTGCCGACTTTCATTTACTTCGAGATCAACGCTGGGCGCGTTTGAAGGGATTATGTTAAAAGCCATCGGAGACAAGTGGCAAAAAATGGTGAACCAATTATTGTAAATAATAAGGTCAATGTCGTAGTCACTGAACTTATCTTAATTTCTTTTCGGTTGATAGGATCTCAAAATGTTACAGTAATTTTATTTTTTTCTCGGAAACTGTAGCACAGATTTCTATTTTTTTTTTATATAAACTTACCATTAAGGGATCTACCATCCCTTAAATTTAATAAAATAAGTTATACAAATGTATACAAATTTCGTTACTTAAAATGTGACGGTACATCCCAATTTCTTGTATGCAATGTAAAATTTGTGTCGAAACATATTTCCCCACTAGAAAAGACATTTAAAATGTTCAGAACACCTACGAAATCAAAAAAGCAATTTTCCGTGTGTATTACAAGTCACTGATGAAGCACGATATATGGTTAAAATTGGACAGTTGTTGAAAAATGTATTAATTGATAATTAGAAAATTGTCCATTCTTATTAGAAATCTTTACATCTCATTCATATGTACAAAATGAATTAGAAACTCTAAAAGATGCCCCAGTATGCTTAATAGAAATAGCCGGGAGCTTTACCAATCCACAGATTTCTTAAATATTTTCCTGAATTACGTACGATGGAGCAGTAATAAAGTGTTTTGTGCGCAGGACTAATTTGGTGGACTAGCATTTCTGTAATTGTACATATTCAAAGCAAATATCACATAAAAAATCATCATCTACAGATATCATATTGTGTTTTCTGTATAATTTTACTATTGTTAATTGTGTGTAACATTTCGAGAGAAAGACTACAACATCATATTCCTCATGTAAAAGAGCAAATTGAGAATAATAATGATTGGACTTACTTGATAAAAAACTATGGATAAGATAACTGTTGATGAAAGTACAGATACCAAAAACAAAAAAGTGGGAAATGTTTTAGTACGCATTTTAACAGCTGGAAGCAAGTTAAGAGCTAGGCAAGGTGAAATGCAAAATTTGAAAATTGTCTTATCAGCCGGTGTAGATGATATATATATGATATATCTAGATATATACAGCCGTCGCCCTTTGTGGCTTCCTGGACTGGTATGAATATCATATACTTGGGTTTGTATATATATATATATATATATATATATATATATATATATATATATATATATATATATATATATATATAAGAATAATATTTTATTGTTACTGACAGACAGGGCTGAGTAAGCGGGCCATTCACTAGGCGAACTCAGACCCGACTTACGACTGCGACCGAACCCGGACCAATCCTTTCTGCTCCATACACTAAACGGGCAGTTGTGGTATTCTCAGTATTTCTCAGTTGACGACGAACCAGTGCGACGCTAAGATATCATGTCGCCGTTATCACGAAAAATCAAAACTGCTCTAATTGTCGGGGCAGTAATAATTTTTTCAGAGAGAAAGAAAAAGAAACGAGTGTGGACAAAGGGATGGTTGCATTTTAAAATTAAATTTTCATAAGCCGCATTTCTCATTTGTTTGTTTCTGTACTCCTTGGTTTTTACGTCCCATAAACAACTGTTTTCCTCTATAAATACCAATAAATTCTTCCCAAAATTTACGATTATCTTCGAACGACATTTTTAGAGAACGGTAAATTAAGACACTCCAGTCGCAGTCGTTGCAAACTACCCCACACAATGAAACAGTACGGATCAGTCCGGGTCGTGTCGCAAGTCCGTTCGTTGATTCAGCGGACCTGCGACCATACCACGACATGTCGGAGCTATCACATTCACGATAGGATGGGTCGGCCGACTGGGTCCAATGGACTCGTCCGGCGGACGGGTCCGCCTGTGAATGGCAGGCTATGATAAAAGCAACTACATCATTTAAAGTCCTGTGCTGATTTATTACATAACCTGTCTACTTCATGCCTATCACCCTGTGATAGAAAATATTCGTAACAGTTATCAAGGTGAACTACAGTTTATATTCAAGTGCAATTGCAAGATGGTTCTGCCTCCTTAGCTCATTTGTTTGAAATAGTTATTAACGTAAGTATAGCACTAAAAAATATAATGGTGGTGTCCAATGCCTTATTAAACAAAAATCCGGGATTTGAGTAACTACGCCACATTAAGCAGTGCCTAAGTGACGGAAATTTTATAAGTGATCTCCAGTATTATACGTATGAGATTATTACATCCTTGGATAGAGAACGTCAATTTTCAAAATGCGATGCGAAATTCACAGAGAAGCGTATATATTTAAATGAAGTACTGTAGAAGACATCTTAATGATGTAGACGTTTGGGCGGCGACGCAACCTTTTACTTTGGACCGAATAAGACATGAGTAATAAGACTATTTAATAACCTTAACTAAGTTAGTAATTTCATACCATTACGGCTATACCACTCGAATTAATACCAAAGTTTCACCCAGCAAACATTTTGGTTTAATTTAAAGTTGAAACTACCTAAATTATGTACAATAAATTTAGTCGCAAGATTGGACCATATTTAAGTAAAATTTACGTTGACGCGACGTGAAATCTACATAAGTGGAGAATAAGATGATAATCGTCGAAATTTAGTTAAATTGACAACGTTAGGTAAAGTACACATAAATCTTCCTTGTAGTTGCACAGTATGTTTGGTTACTAATACGTATTTAGGTACATTTGACATTTTTTCTACGTCAATTCGACATCGAGTTGACTAGTTTTAGATAAAATCTACGAATTTATGTGCAAATGGCAAATGACTCCTAGTAAAAAAAAGAAGAATTTTATACTTGTTCGGTATTTTTCTCTATAAGTAGTAGCAACATTGTTGACAGTCATCTACAAAATTGAAAAGATACTTAATTCATAGTAAGATAAAAAATAAATGAATGTCGGTGATAAAAATAAATCCAATTTAATTGCGTAGTATCAGATGTTCCCGATTGTTGAAATTGATGCTCCGAAAATTTTTCCGTGCATATTAGCAGCCTCGAAAAATAAAAAACTATGTTATACTTGTTGAATATGACTTAGCAAATATAATTATGTGTTCTTTTAACCTATTCATCAATTCGTTTCCATACAAACTCATTTTGAAAATTTCAATTTCAAATAGTACTACAACTGTGGTAAAAAATATGGCGTCTTGCGCTAATTTGACTCTAAGGTTAACTGCCTTTGAAAATGTAAATACAAAGGATAATTGACTAAATGGTTGAAGTCAGGTAGATAAGCTAGGTAGAATTTATCGACGTTGTCAACCTAATATTACTTTAAAGGAGCTTAATGAAGGTCACCAAATGAGTTGCTATGTAGGTATAAATTACGTAGAATTTCCAACAAAATCTACTTAGTTAGAATATTCCACCATTATGATGATTTTCAGTCACCAAATCGGTAAATATTACCCAATTATATTGCATATTTCGACTTTAATAGAAATTTACCTTTAAGGTAATTTGTGATAGATTATTTTAGTTGTTTTACCATTGCTGCTTTAGTTAAAAGTACTTTGAAGCAAAATAGTATGTGAGGTAGATTTATTGGTATTATTTACGTAAATTTAAATGTAATGTAAAACCAATAAGTAAATTTCTATAGAAAGTATATTTTCCCAGTCAATTTTACGTCATAACTACCTGAATAAGTAAATTCGCCTTTTATCAAGTCGAGTTATTGCTAATTTTATGGAAAATGTTTCCTGGACAGCTTCAGTAATGATGTTTTTAAAATGAATGTGGGACATGAAAAGTTATTTCCTATTAATTGGTGTCACAATAAGGAACATACTGTAAGTGATTTGGAAAGTTTATAGTTTGCAAATATTACTTGGGTACACAAAAAATTCGACCTATTAAAGTATCTTGCTAAAACGATCAAAATTATTATTATTAAAAAAATTGTGACCATTATTGCAAATCTAATATTTACAACATATCGAAGTACTAAGATCTTTTTCCCTTTCTATGTAGGCAAAGTACCTTCGTAAGAGATACGAGAAACCTTATTTATTTGAGAGAGTTGTTCAGAATTAACTTTGTCCTACATTTTTATAAAATTGACTATATCTTACAAAAAAGGTACTTGCGTACACCAAAAAAGATTCAAAATCAAAATTGCAATTTGTCATACTATCACAATTTTAAAATCTAAGCAACATCTTCAAGTATAATATTTATATCGATATCACTTAAGGGAAAGGCACTTTAATACACAGATAATAAATTTGTTGATCCTGTCGTGACCCACTTGACCTTTTAAGAAGAAAAATAAGTTACAAATTATTTTTTTAACAAAGCAAGCCTACATCGTCAAACACAAATTTCAAATCAAAAAATCTCTTGCCAATGACGCCTAGATTGTAGTCAATACGGTGACACCCTGTATATATGTGTTAGATATTCTTGCTGCGGTAAATAGAGTATATTAATAAAGATTATTAAAGTCGCTAATATCCATTGTTTAATAACTAGTAACTGTAGTTCAATTAAATCAATTAAAGTATCTAGTAACAATTACTGTAATGTTATTAGAATCAAAATATTGCAGGGCTTACAAGAGAGTTTGCTATCCCAGTAATTTTTTCATATACATGCTATTAAAGGGGTTTAATGACTATAGCAAAATTCACAAGGGATGGGAGTACAAACGTCATTGTAGGAGATATTTATTTATTTTTAGTAACCATTATTAGAGCTTTTTAGGAAAATAACTTTAATAATTGTAACAAATGACGTTGGCTGTCCCCTATTTACTTGAAATTTTATGCAGCAGTAATTCAATTTTTACTAACGTCTAATAAATTTTTCTCTCAGTGTATATGTTCATTTTCGCTTTACACGAGCGTTTCTGAAGTGGGTGGAACCATTGTTCACTCACGTGGTCTTCCACAAAACATCAAAACACCATATACTACACTCGACATGGGAGAAGTGTTTTATTTGCACTGTGTATCATGTCACTATTGATCTAGATCAATTAAGTCAGATATTTACACCTTTTACTTACAACTGATCTGAAATCAAAAATAACCCAGTCAGTTCCCGTATTGCCGATGCTGCCCACTCCAGATGAAAGAATCATGTGTGATCTTTAGATCAGTAACGTAGTGGGGTAAGAAAAGCAGCAAGCGATTGAGGGTTTAATCACATTCTTGCATATTGCAACAATGAATTTGCATAATTTTCATACAAAAATATCGTTTTTTTAACTACTATATTTAATATATCATAACACATAATTCATAAATATTTACCGGTATTAAGTCTTTCGAAGTCTCCTTTGGAAAGGAAAAAGAAATATGTCAAGTTCCTAGTTCCTCTATGTTAACTTGTATCTGGTCAATTTCTTTCAGGATTTTTAGTACCAACCTACGTAAAACTGATAAAACATAAACATGATATAAAATAAACATGTAGAAACATGTGCCTTATAAATACGCATGCGCGTCAGCCATCCGAAGCTGCTGCACATTTTATTCGTGACTCATGCAGATCATTTCTAACCAGATCAAATGTAATCAAGTGAACTGACCATCAGTGTAAATAAAATACTGCAATTATGTAATTTATTTTATTTGTTTGCCATCTGCATCAATCTGTTATTATTGACAACGTACATGTGACGCTAATGACAGCGGCCGCCGCTGGACAACTCTACTTATCATCTCATAAAAATGTCTTTTACAAGGACGCTGTATTCTGAAAATATTTTTGGTATTAAATGTCTTTTTACTATTCACTATCTATCATTAATAATTCAAAATGACATCGCGTACTATTCAAACAAGAATAACAGGAATTTACAAATTTATGAACATAAAGTAAAAGTGTTTATCAGTTAAATATAAAATATTAATATTTTTCTGTTATATTCCATATTTGAAATGTACATGGTGGACCAAATTCGACGGATTTGGGTTTTTTTTTTGAGAGATAGAAAACAGCGATGTAATTATTCTGGGTTCCATTTTTGAGAATCAAACACTGGAGCAAACCGAGTTCATCTATTTTTTTCCACTTCCAAGCTAGAGAGCATTTTTGAAATTTTTGAACTTTTTGGCCAATCACTGTATCTCAACTTGTGTTTTTTGAATCGAACACCATTATTTCACCATTCGATCACAATTTCAATTTTTGAATCCTACAATACGTAATTATGTCACACTTATTTTGAGAAATAGTAGTTACTTTCCAAGAAATTTTATGTTTACTAAGAGGTTTATGAAAAACTATTTTTTAACAAAAAATAATAACAAAGGAGCTCATCTTAAATCATTTAACAAATTTCCCATAAATAGAAAAAATACACTGGACTGTAGTAAATATTTGAATTGACATCTATGTCATGATACAGTTTATTCTGCATAACGCTAATTGTTTTGTTGTTGTTTTGCAATTCCTCTAAGTTACTACAACATTCTCTATATATAATATTTTCGTGAGATTGGCTCGGCCACAAAATGGGACCGTTGTTTTATAAAAATTAAACAATAACTAAACATAAACAATACCAGCTCTTAAATTTCGAATTGTACGTTTAAACATTTAAAACACAAAATTAGAAATTCAAGGATATATACAAAACTAATGTATCTTCAAGTTGATAACCAGATGATATTAAAACTCCCGTTACAAGATTAAAGGTCATCTTTGACAGAATTTGACCTTTAAAACTAATTTTAAAACATAATTAAAAATTCAGAGAATAGAACAATATTTTAACACATAGTTATATATTTATTCCTGTGACGAAAATATAAATATTATAACCCCATAACATTATTTAATAAACAATTGTCGCAGTGGACGCATGAAAAATACCATGCACAAAAAAATCCGTTTCACGCCCTTAACTCATATTATTAAAAAAATCATTTGACTATCATGTACGATCTCCAACTGTCTCTTGTGGGCAGGATAAATTATGTTAAAGTAAAAAAAATTCTAACAAATTAGGAGGAACGTCAAACATCTACCACGTTGTCTTTTGGTTTCTTAACAGAGCTGTTCAGTACTTAAAAAAAGTATATCAAATACTTTTAGTACTTTAATTACCGTATTTAAAGAACATTTAAAACTCTGTAATTAGTAATTGGCTTCAATTACTCTGCCAAAGTAGGTACTTTGATTTGGTACTTGAAATTAATAATTTATAACATTTGAAATATTTTTGATGGTATACCAATTACTGAGAAGTATTTGTATGTATTCCGAATATCGCAAAATTTATGAAATCACTAAAGAGTACATGCTTGGTGTCTTTCTTCTTTCACCATTTGAAATGTTTCCAATACCAAAATGGTGGTTTCCCACTTTTCCTAAGAAATTGTTACGGCATAAGTATACATGCATATACAAAGTGGAAGCGAGAGAAAGCATCCGGTGCGTATCGTAGCGAAACCGAGAGCGCATACCGCGTGTAAAACGGCTAGTGTGGCCAACTGTTAACAAAGACCGATTAAACAAGCGAGATGGACGTAACAATATGAGTGTATTGTAGCTGACTGCTGGGGCATTGATCGAGCCTGTTCCTATGTGTGCTGGGTGTGCTTTATTAAATCTCATTTCGTCCTAATTCGCAGCCATCGCTCGTATTTTTTTTCTAATTGACGTTAGACTTATGGTATAGATTTGTGTGCATATTGGAAGTGTTCTACAAAGTGGATTGCTCAGTTTCTTTTCTGGCAAGTCAACGAATAGAGACAACACTACTGTTATTATTGGAAAATTCTTTAATAAAAAAACGACAATTTGTCAAGTAAAGAATTCCAAATTAGGTGATGATTATGGTGTAACGAATATGTTTGACCCCATATTATAAGAGTTTGCAAAAATATTTCGTTGATGAATTTTTCGATGTCCACCATTTAAATGAACTCCACTCTTTCACGATTAAAGGTAAACTGATATGTCCTCGAGCGGAACGCTTATTTGAGGACTCGCGACCACTCGCTAAGTCACGCTTCCGGTATGCACACACGCATCAAGATGTTTAAACTTGTGTTTTCCGCCTTTTTCGCTACGATAAGTCTCGCTCGCGATTCTGCTTTGTATATGCACGTACACCAACGGTCTTTATTCAGTATTAATTTTACATGTAGGGTGAACGTCTAGCGACTGATGTTTTATGTTTTGTTTTGAGTGGGGTTGTAAAAAGTGTAAGATTTGTCTTTACGAAGTAAATATACACAAAAATATATTATATCAGTTATCAATTGAAGGGCTCGGTGCAAAAACCAGTCAACCCAACTCCATTTTGTCTTGAAATTTATTTATCTTATATATGAGAAAGAATATCTGATTCTGCATTATTTGGTGAAGAATCAGTCAAATCCAAAGCATATAATAAACAATTAAATGGCGCTAACTTGGCAAGCATTTTAATACAAGAACCAGTCAATTCGCGTAAGTTTTTATTGATTTTCTTAAAATTTTAAAATGTGGAGTTGACTAGTTTTTTTGTACTGATCCCTTCAATTTGTCATTTCAATTAAATACGAAAATTTCACAACTTGGATCCATTTTTCTAGTAAATTTGTTACGTATAGAAGTATGTGAACTAGATTTACAATTATTAGTAATAATTGTAAATATTTATTTTAAAAAAAGTAAAAATTAGTAACAATTTATTACTAATTTGTTTTCAAGTACCTATACCATACTACTTCGTGTTGACATTAGTTATTTGCACTATCAATAAAATGAATTAAATCTAATACATTGCAAACAGGAGTAAATAACTCAGATATTAATAATATCGCGGAGTGGTTGGAATTGTGTGAGTGCAGATTTATTAAAATTCGTTCATACAAACAATCGATACAGTGCCGGTATGTTTCAACAGAAATGCATTAAGTCAAGCACTTCATGTGTTTGAACTCAACAGCCCCTTTGTAGTTTTGTGCATGATTGCATATTATTTAGATTGCTGATAGCAAAATAATATTACATGCAAATAGACGCTACAAAAAGATGTGCCACTCGGTTGAACATACATTCTCCTGATCTAGATGTGCTTGTCTCAAAGTTAAGCAAATGTGCGTAACTGCCAAAAGATACGAACTTCATCATTGAAAGTAAAAGTGGAAGAAGAAAGTAAAGTGTTCCCCTTACGCCCACATAGAGCAAGTTGGACAGGCTAAAAATATGAGTCCTTATTGGCTTGCATATAAAATCTGGGGCAGATGTAACCGGACCATTCAATAGAAAAGCCAAATTAAGTTTTTGGAAACTCTTTATTGCCGCTAATGACAACATTCTGCAAGCTTTGGCAAACCTTGTTATATATCAAAGGACACGATGCTCCCTATCGAAACATGTATTTGCAAGGTATATATACCATGCACAAAAATTACCACTGAACTTAAGCCTTTCATTCAAAAGCAGGTGGCATGAGAAAATATTCTGCCCACAAGACTGTCGCTTAGAGTAGCTATTCAAAGAACGCACCTTTAACATAGCGAATAATATAATATATAAATAGGTAGCTATAGCTGCCTCCGTGGCAATATTGTCTGTTGCCCTGTAAACACGGGGTCTATCAATTGCAGCTACAAATAAGTGACTGGCTTCCTGTCAGTGGTTTCCTTTGTGTTGCTGAACCTAAGTTGTACCTATCCTTACAACTTATAGCTGTCATGATTATGAGTAGTGACTCATAATCATGAAACACGTGTCGGCGGATTCATCCTTCTTTGCGAGTACTACCCATGATCATTTTCTTCGTATTATATCTCATCCCGCAGTAACCTTCTATACATTGTTTTATATGTATATATTGTATATATATATATATATATATATATATATATATATATATATATATATATATATATATATATATATATATAACACATCCTAACCTACTAGATTCATTTTATTTTGTGCTTGAAAAAAATCTATTACCTATTGCTTGCTGTGTGTGTAGTAACTCCCTTCCGTATATAGAAATGTGTAGTTGTTTAGGTGATAAGTACACATGTGAAAATATAGTCGAAGCTTGTGAACCAGTTTTGGACACTGATGATGAAAGTGACGATCGTGAAATAGATGAACATGTTCCCGTTGTTTGACAATGATAAATTTTTTTCAGATATGTGTGTATAATTTTAGATTAAATATTGTTCTTACTGTATTATATTATTATTATTTTTGGATTCAATATAACCGTCATTTTCCTCATAAATTACAGACCTTTAACTAGCATGTCAAACAAATAGTGCAAATTGCATCAAAATGAACCGAGATACAATTGGTCAAAAAATGCATTAATATCTCTAGTTTTTTAGATTTCTCAGAAAAACAGATATACGTGAAAATTCTAGTAGCACAAAATAAAGAATATAAAAAAGCTGCAACTAACTAAAATATGTATTGAAACTAAGCTCAGTAGCGCAGTGGGCCAGAGCGTTGTGAAAAACGTAGCTGGTTTACTGCCTATCGACGCGACGCCCGGGTTCCAATTCCGGTTTCGATTCTGACAAAGTTGATGGGTTTGGTTGTGTGTGTCCGCGTTTTTTCCAACTGTGTAAACTCTGTTCGTGCAGCTTCGGCTTTGTTTTGGGGTTGTCTAATTTATGTGGTGTTTCATGGTTTTTTTTTAAGTTAAAGCTTATAATAATGAACGTAAAGAGTAAATACATGTTACGGAATACGAACGGCCGCCATTCTGAAAAGACACCTTTTCTGAAAGTAAGTCCAAGGCATTTCGATATCCTCATATATATAGAAACCGCTTTGCTTCCTTTACGGAGAAGCACACGAGACCTAATTTTTAAACCTATGGCACCGGACTATAAAAAAATGAAGTCAATATTTCAAATAGTTATAGGGAAATGTACATACGTTAACTGTGGATGTTGGACACCTAGGTGGTTCCAAATAATCTATTGTTAATGGGTCTAACCACCTTCATTACCAATATACAGGGTGGTTTATCGATTTTAACAATTTTGTTTTGAAGCCACAGCATACGAACCATTGTGTATAAAAATTTGATATTTAGTAGTTATGTTTTACTTAATTTACCGAATCGAATAACATGTTAAACAAAATGGAAATACAGGTCCGGCTTCATAAAAAAATAGCAATTTCTTATAACCACACCTGTGTAACAAAATTTTGAAATTCTGTTTAGATATTTGAAAACAGCGGAAAAAATAAAATTAATGACATACTTTCTACATTTCCGCATTATATTCTACAGGTTTGATTTTTAACACAAATTCAATTTTATATTAAATTCCACGAGGTACAATTTAATGAAAACTATTTTTACTGTCATATTAATAAGATTACTCAACTTCGAGCAATTAAAAAGCTAAAACTTCCTTATCATGTTGCTTTAGTGTTATAAAAGTATTTCAAAAGAAATTACAAGTCCAAAATTAAAGCAAAATATTATATTTCTTAATCACCATTTCAAACATTCTGCATAACGTATTTTAAAAGTATTATTAAATATTCGCTTAATAAATGGGGAAAGAATTATACAATATAAATAAATAAATTTATTGTGTTTACGTTTCGGCTAAAGCCATGGTTTTATCCGTTTATTTATTTATTTTTTAAGGTCTTATTTATATTAACGTTTTGACGGACACGTTATTATTCCACTACTCAACCAGAATAGACACACTCACAACAACCATTCTCTCCCACATTTGCTAGATGCCACAACTGAGACTCTAACTCAGGAGAAATAGACACTGAAAGCCGTTTTCTGCCTCACAACAACGCTCAAGCCAACGGTGCTACCATATGGGTATTTTAAAAACGACACTATACATCCTACCCAAGAATCGATTCCAAGACCCGTTGGTTTCAAGCCTAACTACTAACTACTACTGAACTACTAAGCCGTTTCCATTTCCATTGCCTATATTTAATTTCTGTAATTCATTGGTATATGAGTTTAGGTGAAACGCAAAGAGAATAAAGTTATTTATTCATATTGAATGCTTCTTTTCCCATTAATTTAAAAATAGTTTTTTTTAATTTTCCTCATGGAATTTCCTATAAAATGAATTTGTGTTAAAAAATAAAACTTGTAGAATTAAATGCCGAAATGTAGAAATTATGCTATTTAGTTTATTTTCTTCCGCTTTTCAAATATCTAAACAAATTTTGTTATACAGAGTGTTGTTTTTGGAATATATGGAATGGATACTTCTTTGAAGCCTGTATTTCCTCTTCGGTTAATACGTTAATCGATTCGATAAAGTAAGTAAAATATACCTACTGAATACAAAATTTTTATACAGAGTGGTTTGTATGCTGTGACTTAACAAAAAAATAGGCAAAGTCGATAAAATACTCTGTATCTTGGTAATGAAGGGTGTTCGACTAGTAATTTTTCTCTGTGTCTATGAAATAACTTTTTTGTAAGGATATATATATATATATATATATATATATATATATATATATATATATATATATATATATATATATATATATATATATATATATATATATATATATATATATATATATATATATATATATATATATATATATATATATATATATATATATATATATATATATATATATATATATATATATATATATATATATATATATATATATATATATATATATATATATATATATATATATATATATATATATATATATATATATATATATATATATATATATATATATATATATATATATATATATATATATATATATATATATATATATATATATATATATATATATATATATATATATATATATATATATATATATATATATATACATATCTTTAATATTTTGCATAAATGATAAAATTAAATTGGTTGAAAAATGTTGTAAATAGAATCACTCATATCACCAATAATCAATAGTGTTCCCTCTGATAAAAATCTCATTTGTACTAATATAAAAATATATTTTAAATAAACGTTCAATTTGCATATAATATCACATCGTCTACATTTATACATAACCGTTTCTTAGTAGTATTGTCTTTGGGGTGTTTCTGGATGTGCCTCGTTATACTGGAGAGATCTCAAAATGGCTTCTGGTATAGGTGGAGGCGTTGGCAAAACATTTCCAGAAGGTTGGAATCCATTTTGGTCAGCCAAATATTGTATACTAACGGGTACGCCTTCAGGAGAAGTGTATTGGTAAGCTCCCTGGGCCGCAATTCCTGCATCTGGTCCAGAACCTATCAAGTCACCTCGTTCATTGGCAGAAATTCCATTTCCTGTTTCATAACTGGAAATAAAAATTTTAAATTATCATATTTTCCTACAAAAAAGCAATAAAGATCAGTTTGGCAGAGATCGTGCAACATTATATCAACACCAATACCCACTGCAGAATTTTGAGCATTAAATATAAAAGTTTCCACAAAAAATATTCAATAAATATGTAGACAAAAATACAAAATAAAAAGTGATTTTAATTTGATTGTGTAAGGACTTATCATTTAGCGCTAAAACCATTAATACTCTTGCGGTGAGAGTTAAATCCAGTTCCCAATAGGTTTAAGTTACAAAATACATACTTATATTTTATAGTATTTACAAATTAGCAGTCTTGAAAAGTTTGCTACAACATAAAAATGAATGCACAGGGTGATTATATTAAGATTTCATTGCCTAATTTGAAAATTTTTCTGATTTTAAAATTGCAATAATCCAATATGGCGTCCCTAACAAAAAATGAGGTTGATGTAATTTTTGTAAGAACTGCTGTTTGAAAAAATAAATTAAGTATGCCACTGGAAAGTTCTTAAAAAATTATTGCAAAATGATCTTAAACATTTTTTAATTATTGATCCATAAATAAAAAAGTTACAAAGCATTTTTAAAAATGGCGATTTCAGCTTTTTTTAAACAAAATCCAAACCAATCGGAATTCAATTGCATAAAATTCTGCATTTCTTTGCTCATTAAAGCGATTCTCTATTTTCACTAATAACCAAGATAGGCATTTGTTCAATCCCACAGCCCGTGGGACACACTGTATAGTCAGAAATAGCAAAGCTAATGGGAGTGGGACTCGCACAAATTTTCCCACATATCTTCCTTAGTATTAGAGATAGACCCATCAACCCCCTATATCATGGTATTCGTAAGAAAGCATTCTATTCAAATATGTAAAAATATACAGGGTGTTTAATTTGAAAAAAATAAAATTAATAACTGTAGCCATCTTGTGTGAGCTTCCATTCTTTTTCTATGATTTTCAAAATTTACATAAAATATCCTGTAACTTTTTATTTACCATTTTTTCGTAACAACAAAAATAACGAAATTAGGAGAGGTGGGAATTCTCACAAAAGCACCCTATAAAATAATAAAATAATAATAAATACAAGAGAATATGATAACATCTTGTCGGCCATAAAGCAGCGTGTACTATTTCATTTTTTATTTAATTAGTGGTAATTATAAATTATTCTAAAATTGTATTATTATTTGAAAAAACCTTAAATTTTTTAAATTTATTCTTAAGTTTTGTACTTACAAAAAAATTTTCGTTTTTCGATTCTACATCACATAGTCGAAAAATACAGTTTATTTGAAAATATTCAGAAAATTTAATTCAAAAAGTTCTAAATTGAAAAAATCATTTTTGGCAAACCTGTATGCTTTTAGGAGTGAACATGAATCAGATACATCACACATATATCTTGTAACTGATACTAATACTGCTAGTTTACTAGCTTTGGTTGCGGTACTAATTCGGAATAAGTTTTGGTGTCCAACGCGGAATTTGTTTTTAATTGTTCGCGATGCGGAAATTAACTCGGGCATGCGCACTTAAATAATTCAGGATTTATTTCAAATATATTCGGAATTAGTTACCTCAAATTATTTTTGTTTTTAAATCCATAATTGTGACTGCTAGTGATTTTTTCAATATGCCAGATGACATTATTTCAACAAAAGAAATCAGTACATCCAAGTGGTTGACAGATAGTTAATAAAAATATAGGGGTGGGAGGAGACTAGAAAAGGGCTTCAAAAATTGTACTGATATACACGGTATTCCATTAAAAATGGACTTGACTCTATAGAATCGTCTTGGCTCATATTCTAAAATAATTTCCGGTTATAGACTTTTTTATCTACTTTTGTTTATGTTTTTCTATCAAATTTCGCTAGAAATAGCTATCATAGGACTCCTGTTATCTATCGAAGTCGGACGCATTATTACCCGCCAGTATAACAACTTTAGAGCAAAAGTTATAAGAGAGCGTACAAAACTGTAATACTGTTCTATATTCAGAGGATATCTAGGACCGAATAAACTTATAATTTAAGTAAATTAATATTGTACTAAAGTAGTAAAAAGTTAATCAATTAAGTATTCAGAGTGAGCTCAATTTTTTCAATAATTTTACTTACGCATATTGGTAATGACTGCCATCTGGAGAGATATCACTTTCTGAGCGAAGAATAGGAATTATAGGATATTGAGAATATGTTTGCGGTTTAGGTAGAAATGGTACAGGTGCTACTGGTAATGGTTTGTAAACTGGTGCTACTGGTAATGGTTTGTAAACTGGTGCTGGTAATGGCTTTTTAAAAGCACCAAATGGAGAAGTGGGTAAGGCAGCATTGACTGCCACCGTCAACAAGGTAGATGTTATTACCTGAAATTAAAAGAATAAAATATAAATAAACAAGTATTGAAGATATTTCCGCAATTATGTAAAACAATGTAAATTAATACGTATTTAAATATCAACAAACTGCATTCATTATTCCTATGACGTATTAGTAATAATAATTATTCAA
Source organism: Rhamnusium bicolor (assembly GCA_029963845.1). NCBI lineage: Eukaryota > Metazoa > Arthropoda > Insecta > Coleoptera > Cerambycidae > Rhamnusium > Rhamnusium bicolor. The sequence continues at coordinate 230,985 of JANEYF010002339.1, read as the reverse complement.
AAAATTTTAGGAATTGTATAACTTAAAAAATAAGGTTTCTATAGAAAATAAAATTATTTGGATGTTGTGTTTTTGTTTATATTCACAAAATTATATTTATATATCTTAAGATATATAAATATACATAAATGTAATTGAAAATATCTTATATACCTAAAAAGTACTTTAGATTACAAGTGGGTCGTTAAGGCCCCACTGGCCTCAGATACTTTAAAAGGTACTAGGTACAAAATTATCTTAATTCGAACAAATTTCTAAATATAGAAATGTATCTTAACCACAAAAAAATATTTAAGATACGTTTATCCTCAAGCCTATGGACAAGTTTTATTTTAGCTTTTCTCTAAAATGAACAAAGTTTTAACCCTTTCGTGCATAGTGTCTTTAAATGGGGACACACTTTTAATGGATGCGATTAATATACCTAGCCATTTTCAGTATTACTGCTGCATCTAATGTTAACATAAGGAAGTACAACTTTGAGAAACAGCATCATAGATGGCACGATAATTCAGTTGTCTAAATAATTGAGTACGTGTAAGAGCTTTATTGATTTTGGGTTGAAATATGAAGAAAAAAAGTAAATAAAAATAATTTTCTTGTTATCATAAAATACACCTAAATGATATTTAGTATTTTTGGCAATAACTTATGTCTTTATATGAGTACATCGTGTATCTAAATAAAATGCATATATCATTGTTCTGATATATGGACAAATTGTGTTTTTATTTATTAAAAAAAATTTTTTATTATATTATAGACCTGCTTGCTCCTAAGATTTCAGAAGCTAGAAGAAATGGCATAAAATATTTTCACTGGAGATGGTCAATTGGAATGTCTAACAACAGATACTCCAAGAAAATGAGATGAGAAGTTGACAGTGAATAGGTCATGATTGAAAATATTTGGAAGTTGTTCAGAATTAAAAACTGAGTATAATGATCCAAAATTTCAGATTCGACTGACAGGACAAGTATGCAGAAAAATTAAAAACCGTTTAAAAAAAAGTACACCGTGATCCTTCACTCAAAACACTGAGAGAAGCGTAACAGATTCGTCAATATTTTATAGGACTAAAGTTGTAGAAGACAAAATTCTCAAAAAAAAAAGTACAGGATGGTATATATTTATTTATCTATTACAGCTTAGATGTAAGCCGCGCTCAAAGTTGCGTACAATTTTTTGGTTTACGATAAATATCTCCAAGATATCTTAACTTTTTCTACTGAAATCCCGATGAAATTGAGAATTTTTTTTCGCGAAGCTATCAAAATTTGAATTTTTGGTTGAAAAAAAATTTTTTTTTTTGCGGAAAATTTCTCCGCAATTCGTAGAACATCCACGAATTTTTTGGACTCGTTTCAATAGTAACAAAATGTACATAATGAATTAAACAATTAAGAGCGACAATATAGCCGCTCTCGCGCGCCACGGGTTTTGGTTACACAACTTTGAGCGTGCTTACGGCTAAACTATAAAAGATAAATACATACCGCCGTGGACTTTTTTTTTGAGAATTTTATCCTCTACAACTTTGGTCCGATAAAATGTTACGAATCTGTTATGGTTCTCTCAGCGTTTTGGGTAAATGTTTTCTAATTTTTTTTGCATAGGTACTTGTCTTGTCGGTCGAATCTGAATCTTTGGAATATAACAAGATACATCAAGTATACAGACACCTGCAGTAAAAATACAAATATCCGAGCCAAAAGTACTAAGAAAGAAAAAGTTGGACTGGAATGACAAACACCGATCGCTGACAGATGCCGAACTTATACGTGCCCCTAATAAGTCTGATGATGGTTTATAAAGTGATGGATATGACAGTTTTGATATTCCCTCAAGTGATAGTGAATATGTTCCTGATAACGAAGAAAGAGTCCCATTGAGAGTAGTATATGTTCCGTATGGAGTAGACTCGTTGACTGTTCTGTCTGTGATTTTATGCAAAATCAGTTGGAAAAAAGTGAATGAAAACTCTGAAAAGTTGCATAAGTGAAATAATTGTGTTGTTCATCCTGTTTTTTAAATTGCAAATTTGTAAGTCTATTGCAAATAGAAGTAAGCCAACTTAATTTTTTTTTATAATATGAGCACTCGCAATACTAAGAAAGGCAAAGACGAACTGCAGTCAGCAGTTAAAATGTTAGTTACTAAACTCTGTACATCGGATGATTTTATCACACAATTAAGTGCCTCAATAACAAGAACTATTAGTGAGAAATTTGATAATGAAATAGAAATCACTCAAAGGGGAAAGTAAAAAATATTATGGAAAGGATAGAAAACAAGATGAAATTATTAAAGGTTTTGACTTGTTAGACTAGAAAAATATGAAAATATAGTAAAGAGAAAAATATTAGAATATATGGATTGAAAGAAAATGACAATGAAAAGTGCTTGCAAGTCGCATTAGATGTTTTCAATAAAAAGATGAAAGTTACTGTGAAAGAAGAGGATATTGAAAATTGCTATAGACCGGGGAAGATCCTTAAAGGTAAAAACAGGCCTCTCTTAGTAAAATTTTCAACTGCTTATTACAAAAACTTAGTTTATAATAATAAAAAATTGTTGAAAAACTCCGGAGTTGTCATTAGAGAAGATTTGACAGCAAATCAGTTAAATTTACTGAAGGAAGCTCTCAAAAAAAAGTAGGCCCAGATGGAAGAGTTTGGACAAATTTTGGTTCTATTTTTTCACAGATTTAAGGATAATAATACTATATTTAAAATAAATAGCTCAGATGATATTAATCAACTTTGATAAAATGTTATACAACTTTTCTTTAACAAAATGTATTTCAAGACTTAGTTTAAATATCGCCAATTCACTTTTATATTCAATTAAAACCTAATGGACCAAAATAAGCAGCATTAGTGCAGTTGAGTTGAATCCAAACAAACACTTTTTAAGTTTAATTTTTTGCTATGCTATAGGTTTTTTATATTACCTTGTGTTAGCAAACCTATCTTATTTAGAAATTAATACAATTATTTTTTGTTTATTCTGCTTTTTTGTTAAGGCAGGCATAGAGTTGTAATTTTGTAAAAAATTTTTCTTGTTTTTAGTTTATATGTATTATGCTTATTGGTTGTCTAAATGTTAGATCATTATTACCATCGTATCAGCATGTAAGGGAAATTATATTAAGTGAAAATTTTGATGCATTTGCGATTTGTGAAACGTGGTTACGAAAGCGTTAGCAATGAATTTTTAAACATTGGGGGTTTTAAAATATATAGAATTGATAGAAATACAAGAGGTGGGGGCTTATTGATTTTCATTAAGGAATAATTTTTAATAGCGAGGTAATTAATATTCAGAGTAATTTCTGTGAACAGTTATGGATTAAAATAAAAAATAAAAAAAAATATATTTCTTTAGGTATTGTCTATAAGCCTCCTAATCAAGATGTAAATAATTTTCTAGTGGAATTTGAAAATACCCTAAGTATTATATATCCAACAGTGGATGAAATTATATGTTGTGGGGATTTTAACATTAATTTATTAGATTTTTGCAGTAATAATGTAGATAGATTTGTTTCAGTGTTAGAATCATATGAGCTTAGCCAAGTTATTGATACTCCAACTAGAATTACTGCTAACAACTCCAGTCTTTTAGATTTAATTATTTGTCGTAGGGAAGCTGTATTAGAAAAGGGTGTTATTGAAGCAAATCATATATCTGATCATCAATTGGTGTATTGTAAGTTAAATATATTCAATGAAAAGAAAAGACCTAAAATGTGCACACATCGTAATTTTAAATATTTCAATGAAGACAGTTTTCGAATGGATTTATTAAACACTCCATTTTTTAGGATATTTGATCAGGAATCTGTAGATGAAAAAAATACATTTCTTGATAAATTGTCTAAATAATGTATTTGATAGGCATGCATCCATAACTACTTCTCGAATGACTAAGCCAAAAGCTCCTTGGCTCACACATACTATTAAAGAAATGATGTCACTCCGTGATAAGGCTCGGAAAAAATATGAGAAATCGAAATCTGATGTTCATCTGCAGTTTTATAAAGAGATGAGAAATTATGTAAACAAGGCTATTCAACGAGAAAAGCGGGCATTCTTTACCTTCCAATTTAATAATTGTAAACCAAATGATGCATGGAAAATTTTGAAAAATAATTGTATGTTATCCGAAAAAATAAATGAAATACCTGCAAATATAAATAATGTAAATGAAATTAATAATTTTTTTATAAATTCAATCCCTGCTATTGAGCCACCGGAACAGCTTTTAAATTTTTATAGAAGTAATTGTATTATAAACAGCGAATTCAAGTTTGTCGAAGTAAATGATATATTTGTATATGAAACTATATGTAGTATAAAAAGTAATGCAATGGGTTGTGATGGTCTAAATATTAAACTTATTAAATTATGTTGCCCGTTTATTGTACAATATATAACTCACATAGAAAATTTTTGTTTACGGGAAAATGTTTACCCTGCAGTGTGGAAGAATGCTATAGTCAGAGTGTTGCCAAAAAAATCAAACCCTTCCGAATACAAGGATCTTAGGGCTATTAGTGTATTACCTACCAAAATAATAGAACGAGCAATGGAAGTTCAGTTGAGGAATCATTTGTCACAATTTGATTTGTTACCATCAGTACAATCGGGCTTCAGAAAAAGGCACAGCTGCACAACTGCATTACTCCACGTTGTAGATGACATTATTAGGGCCACTGACCAGGGTGATTGTACAGTTTTAGTTTTGTTGGATTTCAGTCGAGCTTTTGATACGATTAATTATGATTTGTTACTAGCTATTCTTCATTATATGGGCATTTCTGAACATTCTGCTAATTTAATGGAAAATTATCTTAAAAATAGGCAACAGAAAGTCTGTATTGATGATGAAAGCTCCTGTTATCTAACTCTTAAATCTGGAGTACCACAAGGATCAATTTTGGGTCCTTTACTCTTTTCTATATACTCTTTCAACTTAATAAACAGTCTCCAGCACTGTAAGATTCATTTTTACGCAGATGACACTCAAATCTATTACAGCTTCCCTCCGTATATGTTTGATAATGCCTGTACATCAATTAATAGTGATCTCGAGTCATTTGTTAAAACGGCCTCAGATCATTGCCTGATCATAAACCATATTAAATCAAATGTAGTAACTTTTGGAAATAGAACGAATCGTCAAATTTTGAATGATACAATTAGTATTAAAATTAATAATTCTTCACTTGAAACCGTTGATCATGCAAAAAATTTGGGGCTGTTAATGGATTATAACTTAAGGTTTGAAAAATATATTAACAGTATTATCCAACGATCATATTTTGCCTTAAAGATGATTTACACTCACAGACAATATTTGACTGTGAAAATAAAATTGATGCTTTGTGAAACACTGGTGTTGTCAAATTTTAATTATGGGGATAGTGTGTATGGTCCTAACTTAACCAGTCAGTATAAACGTAAAATTCAAACCGTTCAAAATGCTTGTCTACGACTTATATTTGGAATACGAAGGCGACAACGAATATCTCATAAACTACAAGTTGCCGGCTGGTTAAATATGGAAAATCGTAGAATCATGCATGCTAATACCCTTTTTCATAACATTGTAATTAATAAAATGCCATCTTATTTACACAGAAAAATTACATATCGAACTGACGTCCACAACATCAATATTAGATTCAAGACATTATTAACTCCACCAAAAATTTAAAACAGAATTTTTTAAGAGATCTTTCAGCTACCAAATCTGTAAACTTTATAATTTCATTCCACAGGATATAAAGTCTAAAAATATGCATCATTTCAAAATAAAATTAAAAAAAATATCTTCTCGCTAACCACCAATAAAAACAATAATTTTAAAAGTATGAAAATAAAAAAAGCCTTACATTTAGTTTAATACACATATTTTATATCGTCTACTATCAGTGCTCCAGTAGGTAATTTAAATTTTTAGCAAAGCGCAACTAAGTTTAGGTTAAGTGGAAGAGCAACTCATTGGCGTTCGCGCTAAATGTGTTGAACTTCGCCTTTTATTTTCGATTACTCACATTGTATCTGTATTGTTTTTTGCTTTTTTTACATTATGTTATAGTAATTGAGAATAATAAAGACGTTTATTATTATTATTATTAAGTAATGAATCAAACCGACTGATCTCATCAAAAAGATTTTAAAGTGGAGTTAAAGTGGGAAAATATACTATATAATATAGTATACAATATACTATACAATATATCAGCCGCTAAATCTAAGAAACACATTGATATTACGTGGAAAATTCTGGCAAAATTCCAGTATTTACAGAACATCATTAATGTAATATTCGAGACAAAACATCTATGGATTATCTTTCATACTTTATTCCTTATTCATTTCTCCAGAAAATTGTATTTCAAAATAATCTTTACGCTCATCAATATATTAAATCAACTTCAAACTCTCCCTAAGTGAGGTGAAAATATACCTAGAAATTACTATTACGATGAGTCATATAAAGTACGCCCATATTAGGCAATATTGCTTTTCAGAATGCGGACTTCGCATGAATTTTATTGCTGATTCTATGACTGTGAATCCTTTTGAAGAAATACGCCGTTATTTATATTTTGTAGATTCCACATCCATCCCTTCTGACTGCAGAGATAAATTAATGCATTTTCAAATAATTATTGACTACTCACACTTACGTAACGTCTTCCGCAGAGCCGTAGATCCTAAAGAGAAAATAACTGTGCATGAGATGATGATTCCTTTTAAAGTAAAATCAGGACTGAAGCAATATATGTTTCCCCGTAAATGAAGATGGGCTCAAGCAGGAATATCAGGAAATGTTTACTGTTTCGAAATATTTTATGGTAGTGTAGATGTTGGTGATCCAAATAATGTTGCTGCTGGTGGTGAAATGTTGAAAATATCTTACCATGATATCTCCAGTAAGGATCATAAGTATATCCCGATAATTACTTCTTCAGCATTCACTTAGTTTTGAATTCAAATAATCAAGAAATTTGGTATGTAGGAACAGTATGATCCAATATGTTGCATACTACAGACATTACTGAAATCGGACAAAGAACTGAAATCTTTAGGACCTAAGTTTCACATGTTATGACTTTCTCAAGAAAAGACAAGTAATACCTTTACATCGAAAGACCATTTGCAATAAAGATTTACAATGAATATATGGGAAGTGTTGACCCGATGGACTGTTTGTTGACATTATATAAGAATTATAGGAAACATCGGTGGCCCAGTGGTCCGCATTTTTTACCATTTGGTAAATATCGCTATTGTAAATTCTTAGATAATGTGGAAGATGAATGGACAGAGAATTAGATTTATTACATTTTCGAGCAGGGTTGGCAACATGGCATTTATATTTTAAGGGTAAATTCAGGATAAAAGCCCGAAGCAAAAGTAACCCTCCACCAACCCGTCAAAAGCACGTAGGATTATAGTTCCTACAGAAAAGAGACTTAATAAGGGTAACCACTATCCCCAAGGAACAAAAGAAAAAATTTTGGGAGATGCAAAAAAAAGGTTATACCAGAAAATCTAGATATATGTGTAAAAGAGGTACTGTCAGTTTATGTCCTGATGTTTTAAGTAGAGTCCATTCACAATGTAAAGAGACCGAGAGCATCACTGTGATGTAGAACGCGCCAATATTCTTGACGTTGACGGTGACCTCGGAAGGCAGGGAACCGAAAGTTCTATTTTCCTTTACCATAATGCATCGTTGTAGGCTTGTACCAACCTCGCAAGATCGGGTTTGCTCCATCAGTAACTCCGCCCTCTGATGCGAATGGTGTGTTCTGTTTCCATGTCAGCCCTCGATCCAGTATGACACTACTAGGGATTTGGCGGTGTATGTCCACCGAAATCGGCTCGCCGTTCATGGTACTCGTAACATGTCCAACCGGGGTTTAGGTCCTCTTCTTTTGGAACAGAATGGCACTGCTCTTCTCTGTGTTGATTTGTACTTTCCATCTGTTGCACCATTCCTCCAAGTTGGATGCTGCTGCCTGGAGTTGACGCGTCACTTGCGCTGCCTGCCATGGTCTGGCGATTAGAGCCGTGTCGTCTGCATAGAGTGCCAGGACCGTTTCTGCTATCCTTAGCAGATCGGAGGTGTATGGTGAACAGGTGTGGTAAAAGTACTGTGCCCTACGGTACTATTGCTTCCATGGGTCTGTGGGTTGATAGCTCCCCGTCTACCTTCGTGCGAAGTTGCCTTCCCTGTAGATATGACTTGGTCAGCTCGACAATTGCCGCCAGATATCCTGCGCCGAACATCTTGGTTAGAAGTCCGGCGTGCCAAACATGCAGTAACCGTTTTGCAATTCTGTCGTTGTAAAACAGCTCTGTGAATGCTTGAGAAAGCCATGCTTGTCGTGCCGATACGTCATTAATATTAATTGATCACGCTCCTGGCCTCTTTACATTGGGCGCGTTTAGCGAACACAATCGTTGGGAGGTTGACCGACAGCAGTTCGCTAAACGAGACGGTTGACAATGCCCTAACTGGAATGTAGTCAGCGACAAATTTTTACGCCAGCACAGGTTGTGAAATGATATGCCTTCGATCATTGATCGAAGTGTTATGCTATGTATATAACCTCGAAAATAATATGAATAACATGAATGAAATCACCGACGATTATACCTATAATTTATGTTTTAAATGATTATATAATAAATAAATTTAACCAAAATGTTAGCGATTTACAAATGTAAGTTTGAAATTTAATTTAAAATTTGAAATATTTATGTTGACAGGTAGTTTTCCGCTTCCTTCCAGACCGTTTGGCGAAATTATAACTGTTAACAGTAATAATAACTAAACGGGTTGAGCGCTAATTCTCAGCAGTTGCATTGGCCAAACGGCCCCATTGTAAACGGACTCCATTCATTCATTCAGTTAAGTATAAAATGATTTGAATAAATGATAAATCAAAATAATTGTTTTCATTTCAAAAACAGTACACATACAGTAGAAGTAGAGGATATTTTTTTTTGTAAAAAAAAAATAATTGTAGTTAAAATCTAATTTAATTTTCGAGTTTTTCCACTCAAAATTACTATAATTTATAATTTTATGCCTGCATGAAATAGTAACTTGCAGTTGTTATAGCTTATGCACAACAGGTGCACACTACGAGCTTTCTAAAATCTTAACTTTTTTTGTGATTTGTGCCATTTATTAATTACAAAGGTTAAAGGGCAATGTAATAAATATATTATTATTATCATCTTCGTACAGAATTGTTACATAATACATACATAAAAATTGTGAGGTTACGGAAAGCGGTTTAAACCTGTATCAAGTAATTTTACGATCGATATGAAATATAAAGTTGGAAATCTAGTATTGTATAACAAACCAATTTTAATAGTACAGACTCTGCTGGATAAAATCGTCCTCAATTTGCAGTTACTCTTAAAATTTTCTAATTGATGTTTCTCCACATTTTCAGTATATTCCACTATACGTAAAAACTGAATTTTTCTATTTAATTTTTTATAAAATATTTTAATCCAAGTGTTTCTCTAAAACCGCCTTAAAAGATCGAATAAGATTGAATTAAGTTGTACAAGAGGTTTGCAATCATTCTGTATAATAGAATAGTAAATTAATTTTTAAAGTGAAGTAATATAGGTTGGTATGTGTGCTTAGCTTTTTTTTATTCATAATGAAAAATGTGCTTAAATATTGCCATTTATCATTGTTGCAGCATGTATATATCAAAGGAGAGAAAAGTCTTATTTTGCCGATGTGTAATTTGAGGCCCGAGGGATACAGATACATCAATGGAAAAATATATACACCTTTCTCGGGGTGTATACTATTTTTTCCATCACCAACTACCAAGAGTAGAAATACATAATTTCATAATTAAGAATTACAATAAATCAATACAACGTACTACGACAGAATTTGTTTACATACAAGTCAGTTCAAACATGAGTTTCGAAATGGAAAACCAAGAAGAACTAAAATAAATCGTTAGAGCTTCCAGCGGTTTAATCTTACTCCCAAAATTAAAAGAATTGTATGATACATCGCACAATCGGCTCAGAGAATGATACAAGAAAAAAAGACACACGCTACACTCAGAATGTCATGTTGGCCCAGTTTAATGAAAAATCTAAGAAATACAAGTCTTCCACGATATGGGCCCAATATTCTATGCTAAAATCCTGTATGATTGTGAATGACAATATACCAGTAGATATTAGTAAAGCTGGTGGCATTTTTTAAGAGATATTTTGACAGTTACCAAGCAGATAACATTGAACGATGAAGGTAAGATTCTAGTGAAGTATTTATATAGGTATTATATCTATTAATATTTTTTACTTTGCAGATTGGGTTGATCTTCGGAATTGCAGACACATACGCCGGGGAGACGAAATAAAAGTTTACGAGACTGAAATTGGCTGTGTTCTTTCTACCACCAATCTCAGTTAATCTAAGTAGTTTTACAGTTACGGAGGCTACATCAAATGAAATTACACTTTTATTTATGCAGTGTAATCGTAAAACAACTTAGATTAGTTGAGATCTCAGATAGAAAGGACGCACCTAATATAGCGTAAGAAAGTGTACATACTACATAGCCAGTTGGTAAAAACACCTTTGAATACCAAGTATAATAACATAGCATATCAAGTACTGTAGTACAACAATGGTCCAAAAAACAACTATAAATCTAAGTAACAAAAATGTTACAATTAGTGAAATTCGTTGGAATATTAATTTCAACAGTTGTGAGAATGTAAAATTTATTATTAATGTAAATAAGTAAGAATTATAAGAATTATAATATTTATTATTGGCTATGAAATGGACATTCCCTAGGGAGTTTTTTGCATTTTTATAACTCAAGGGATGAAATTTTGACACCATGTAAACTGATCTCTACTCCCGGTTCGTAAAAAAATAAATATATTTTGTTATTTGTATGTGTATGTGTGCAATGTTTTCATTAAGCAGTAATATGAAAATGTTTCAATAAATTTTCATAGTCATAGAATTTGAATAACTGTTTTTGGTGGTGGGAACTCTAATATTTACAGAATTTCATTTATTTGCCTCAATAATTATTATCTCCATTAAATTACAAATATATTTCCCTTCAGCGATCTGCATTTATTTATCAACTTTTTATGGTAATTAAACCAACCTAAAAATATTCACTGTTACCGACTACACAAAGTGTCTTACCACATTTTTAGAATTCTACAATACAAGCACCAAAATAAATAAAAACAAGATGAAATCAAAGTTTGACTCTTTTAGCTATAATTTTGAAAACCACAAACCACCAATGTAAATGATATCAAAGCCAAAAAATGTGTAGAAATAAAGTACCACATGACTCTTGAGGTGATATAAAAATAATAAAATCCAAAAACTTTATCTAAATAAAAAAATTGTGTGAATGTGAATTGCGATAATTAGAGCAAATGTATTTTTATATTTAAACATAAATAAGTCGAAAGCAAAGCTGGTTTTGCATAAACATATGTGTTAAAAAATATATAATGTTCATATAAAATACAGAAGATATAGTTAATTAATGCATATTTATTAATAAATTACTCGAGTTATAAATACACATTTTCTTTACTAAGTTTTACTAATTATATTTTTATTTTTTAGTTTCATTCTACTTTTTTTGTGTTAATAAATGCTTTTCTATACATTTTGTTTTTTGCAAATAATAATTAATCATTGTAACTAACAAATGTAATCAAATACTGTCACACAAAACACCTCCATTTCAACACTTTATTTGTGGTCGTTTCTGATTTTCCCAGCGTGGGTTTATATCATACATTAATTGAATGGGTTCCTGCGAAGATGATTAAACATGTGTCTACCTTATATGAAGAATTAATAATGTTCATAATATTTCTAGATGTACTAAAATTTCGTTCACACAGGTATTTGGGGTCAAAATAAGTTGATTTTGTCTGAACGTGTTCAATAGAAATACCATTTTTTAGTGTTTAACTTATTAGAAGTTTGCTGGAATGGTAGAATCTATCCGCAAAAGGCACATCTACTTGGAAAACTATTTTTCAGTTGTAAAATGTTTATATCTTTCCTAATTTTTGCAGAAAAAATTGTTATCAGTTAAGCTACTGCACTACCGTTCTCGGTAGCACAGTGAGCTAATAGTGTATGGAAATTGACATTTTGGTGACATGTTCAGAATGTAGGTAAAAATTTAAAACTAAAAAGTTTCCACCCCTAAGCTTCACCCCTACTTTTTCTGCTCATTCTTTGCTGTTATATTATTTTTATTTTTTTTAATTAATTAACCCATTAATTGTGAATGCGTTGCGAGTTATTTTTTAATTCCATAATTTCAGTTTCAGAAAATTTACCATATTTTAAAACTTTAGTAACATATTTACAAAATAAGTAGAATTTAAACATTAAAAAATTTCCACTCCTAAGTAGGTACAAACTGTTTAAGCTAGACAGTCATGTGATCGTCATTAAGTATAGGATCTGTATTACCGATCCTGTCACTGACAAATTCGAAATACTGGAGCCAGAAGTAAGACAAATCGGCGAGAAATACCCGCTTTCGATCTCTAATGATATGTAGTGCTACCTAAGGCTTTCGCCCTCTCCTTAAAACAGGCCCCCACACGATTTCGGGTTCCCATGTTTAAGGCTCCATCTCCAGTAACGGTCAAAATGGCCCCCGTAGCGACAGCGACTCCATTAAAGGCCTCTGGGCCCCGTGTTTAGGGGCGTCACCCCACAACTTAAAAAAAGAATTTTGAATTTCAAATATGATATATCTTGTGTGTCAGATGTACCTAATCTGGTCCCAAAATATTTCATCAACAATGGCGTCACACTTTTTATTTTTCCTTATAACAAATGGATAGCTTAAGATATTTAAATTCTGTAAAGCGATTAGTTGCTCCTCTGGTGGCAGGGAGTTTCAGCCCTGTACTTAGTGACAAGTGCGACTCCTTATAACTAGAAAAGATTTTCCTACACGGCAGCTCTGAATCGGACTTTAAAGCGATTTGGCAGAAGTTCAATAACAGAGTCTACATCAGCAACTCGCATGTCTCCTTGCCTGGTATCAAATACGAGACTGAAATTATCTGTGGCTTTTTTTTCATGAAGTTGAACGAACTGCAAGAGCGGATTCCAGCTCTTGAGAATGTCATGGCACATTCAGTACTATTCTGTCACGCACACACCCCAAACTCAAGAGTCCTCCTCTTCCCCCTCCCTGTTGATGTTGGAGGTACACACGAGGAACGGATGATCTAGAATGAATGCTTCTATGAATATTCATCATCTTGCGGGTATCTTTATTTAATTGTCGCAACTCATCCACTCTCCACTTTATTACTCCAAAGGAGTAAATTAGAACTGGAACGGCACGCATATTAGCCACAGACACATTTTTTCTCCCACAAAGTTCGGAAGACCAAATCTTTCAGAGTAGTTGTGTTACATTCTAAACGTGACGTTGTTGTACACCCAAATATGTGTAAGTCTTTTCAGCATCCGAATGTCTCAGGAAGTCGACTATTTTATGGTTCAATCTTTCTAGAAGCATAAATTTTAAGGTCATCTATACAAACTAAATGTATGACCTTATGCCTCTTGTCACTGGGTGATCCACATTAATATACGCAGATATGGCGGAGCCTAACAGACAACGACAGGATTGGTATGCAGAAAACTTAAAGACCACCTGTGCACTATATGATATGGTGAAGCGAATGCTGTAAAACGGCAGCAGCTGTTCTATGCATCTCACTAGTGGTGCCGGTACAGCAAGACATTCGCGCTCGTGTGATATGGTATCAAATGCCTTGCGATAATTGATTCAGGCCATCGATAAATTCCGCTTGTATTGCACAAAATCCTGTGCATTATAGAGTTCTATCAGAATGCTGCCCTTGCAAACTGCCATGCTATTCTTGTATCTGCTGGAAGATCGGATCAACGGACATAAGTGTTCTAGCATACAAAATACGTGTATATATCTTGCAGCAGGAGTTGAGGTAAGTGATCGACCTAGAATCCCTCGGCTCGGAAAGATCCCGATTTTTGGGGATAAGTACAGTATGTCCTTCGACAAACCAATCCGGAATCTTTATTATTATTATGTTATTGTCCTTTTTCAAATTTGTTAAAAAAAAAATCAAAAAAAATGTGTGTTACTTCTACTAAAATTTCGTGAAGGTAACTGTCGCGAGAAGGTTTGAGTGTACTCATGAAAAATTTCCGAATCAACAATCTTCAAACATCAAACTTTTATGAATTTTAAACAATAGATTCGTAAAACAAGGAGTAATGCTCGACATCCAAGTCAGAAGGAAATTCTCGAATGGTGGAAAAAACTCTTTGAACCAATGCTTGGAGAGTTGCGAAAATATACAAATAAGCAATACTCAGATAGATGGATCAGCAGAGATCATGGTCATCATTGATCAACCCGTTTACCGGATATGAACTCAAGTGACTTTTTATATTGAAAGGGAAAGTTTACGTAGTCACCGGATTTTTTTCAGAAGGACTCAATTTCTTGTAGCAAATCAATATCAATGAAAACGGTGGTCATGGAAGATTTACTGTGAAAAATATAAGAGTTGCAAGATTTTTAGAGTAATATTAATAACTTTATTGTGATACAAAACAGTGAAATCGACAATAGGGATGAGAAATAATTTACGAGAAATTTTTTTTCGCCAAAAAAATAATTATGACATACTAAAATATCACAAGTGTCAAAAAAGGTTACAATGTAAACAGGTTTAGTTAAATCCTAGTATTTTGGCCCCAAAAGCCTATGATAGCTGTGTGTGCGGAATTTGTAATTTTTGTAAAAATGTTACTTTCGTTATTTAAATATTAAAAAAATATATATATGCTCTTTAACGTAAATTTGGCTATGAAAAATGATCTTACCAATTTTATCATATTGACTTAGTTAGACGAGTATGAGTACTAGAACAAGACTGATAATTTCATACCATTTTGTTATATTTATACAAAATGCTAATAAATACAAAATGTTGCATCCCATAACATCATCTGCAGAAGAAGGTTACACACCCACTCTAAAAATATCTTGGAACTAGTTTTGTGCATTATTTTTCAAACTTTAAAGGTAAAAGGTGCTGCAATAATTACATTATAAAAAAACTGAACTGGTATATACAAAAATTATTTGCATACTGACTATTACTTGCATAAATTATAAATATGAATATTCTCCTACCCATACCTATGTTTATCCTGAATCACGATATTTACATATCTCTCAAATATAATATAAATAAAGAAAACTTTTCATTGAGGGTAAGAAAATAGTGTGGTAATTCATTGAACTAAATTATTAAATTAAAGCTTGTCTATCGATATCTTCCCTTATGTCGGCCAATCGTTTCCGTACAACTAAGTTGGATTATTTTTATTATAATAAATGTAGTCCAGAACTACACTACTACAAGTAAATTATCATAACATAAACATAAAACATATTGAAGTTTATTAGACAACAGAAATATAATAATTGTGAAAGTGTAGAATTTGAAAGGAAATAAGTAGATATTTTGGTGACCTGCATTCGCGCAAACTATTGTTTTAAGTAAATTGTCATATAAATTTCATGGTAACATATTAAATATGATATTTTGACGAATATACAAAATATAATAGTGAACGTGAAATTAATTCCTATAAAATATCTAAGGATTGATTTGAATTCGGGATATGTCAAAACTAGAAATAACAAAAATATACAATTGAATGTGAAAAAAATATGTTGAATAAAATGTATTGATTTTCATATATAAAATTAGACTCCAGGCAGCACCTTATTATTTGCAAAGAATTGTACTAACATTTGAAGATTTTCATAACTATAATAAAATATGTAGAATTAATTATATACTGCAACGAGTAAATACATCTGCTGCACAAAGTTATATTTTTTTCAAAGGCCTATTTACATACATAACTAGGGAAGTTAAAGAGGCTTTAACATAACTTCTTTCAAAAGAATAATTAGAAATATTTATCTCTAAATTTTATGTTTTAAATTTTTTTTCATGTATACAGTATGTCACATAATTAAGTAACTTCCTACAAGGAGGTGATAGAACAACTATAGGGTAAGCAGAACATAGTTATTTGTCAATAAATTCAAAACGTCTTAAGTTACAAAATTACATTTGGACCATTTACTAATTTCATAACGTTACATATTTTGTCAATTTTTTATCTAAATATCATGATTTAGAGGAGTCGCTACAGAGGGGCTGAGGGTGAACTTCCTCCATAATTTTTGTCCTGTTTTTTTTAAACGTTTAAAATGGAAAAAGGCGCTAATATTAAAACCTACATAAAAAAGGTGGTCTTACTAAATTTCGATAGGAGCCATTGTTTTGGATTTATTTTTATTTTAATATTGCAATACAGGAACGGTATACAATACTGGATAGGTATAATAACTACATGCCTCTACAAATAATTCGACAATATTTTCAACTATTGTTTTGTAGAGCAATTTAAAATATCGCTTTGCTCAAAAATGCATGTATTTTAAGGATTTTTTTTTTATTACAATAATTATCTAATTAATAATATTTTAAATTCAGAAGATGATCAAGAATAAAAAAATATATTTCTTATACCAGTATATATGATCCTAATCTAAAAAAAATCATTCTGTTTAATTCTTCACTTCAATTAAATTTTAATACCGTATCTTGAAATATTTCATTAAAATTTTTAAATAATTAATTATCAGCGTTATTCGATACTGTCAATAATAATTCATGTCATATTTTTTAATAATTTTACTTTCTTATACCTAATATAAGGAAGTATAGTAATCGTGATTTTTTTTCGACCTCGAGATTTTGATTGATTTATACGTTTTGAACCCTCCTGAATCCATTCTGACTATTTTCCGAATGATGTCTGTCGGTGCGTGTGTGTGTGTATATGTGTGAATCCGCGATAACTAAAAAAATACTAAAGGGAGACTTCCCAAATTTGGCAGTTAAGATTGACAACAACATTTTAGGTGACACATTAAATTTGGTGATTGTGGTACCACCAGAAGAGACACAATGAATGAAAGAAAAAAAAGGTACAATTTCGGAAAAAAAAATAAAAATTTTTATTGCGTTTCTGGACGAATCTCGACAAATTATAATGAAAAAATATAACTTATGGAAAAAATCTGTCTGCATGTCTGTAGTATCGCGATAGCAGCCACAGTTTTTGAGATAAAGCTTTCAAATTTAGTACACATGTTCTAAAGGCCAAAGACAATAATAAATTCAATGATGAGCAAAATTGGCCAGCTGAAAGGAGGTCATCGGGACCCAAACTTTTTTGTATTTGCCTTTACAAAAAAATATATTCTTGATGAAAGATTATACATCAGTCTACTATATCAAGCGATACTACAGACATGCGGACAGATTTTTTTTCATAAAGTTATGTTTTTTCGTTATAATTCGTGGAGATTCGTCCAGAAATGCAATCAAATTTTTTAAATTTTTTTCCCGAAATTGTCCTTTTTTCTTCTTTCAATCATTGCGTCTCTTCTAGTGGTACCACATTCACCAAATTTAATGTGTCACCTAAAATATTGTTGACAATTTTAACTGCCAAATTTGGGAAGTCTCCCATTAGTATTTTTTGAGTTATCGCGGATACACACATACACACAAACAGACACACACACATCCACACACACGCACCGACAGACATTATTCGGAAAATAGTCAAAATGGACTCAGGAGGGTTCAAAACGTATATATCAATCAAAATCTTGAGGTCGAGAAAAATTACGATTACTATATTTACTTCCTTATATTAGGTATAAGAAAGTAAAAAGTTAGTTATTTATAAACATTTATAAAAGGCTTTGGCGTTATTTGGTAGTGATTTCGAAATGTCATAAGTTTAAGAACTGAAGTTTTATCAGTTAATTAGTCGAGCTTTATATGTTTTGACAAATTATTGTTACCTAACATCTGTTAATTTGTAGAAGTGTGTAATTTGGGGGTGGAGGACAATTTTTCTTACATTTCTTTGATTTAACTATATTTCAGTTTATGTTAAAAATTACATGAAAAAATGGATTTACTCATACACATCATCATCGATTTATATTATTTGTTTATATTGATATAATATAATCTACAATAATAATGGTATTAATTCTGAGATGTAGTAAAATAGTTTACTAATAATTTTATTCTCCTAAAAGAAACAGTCTCAGATGACACTTAACATAAATAATACTAAATGATCAAATAACGTTAATTTTTTTTGTTGATTAAGAAATAACTCTACTCAAATAGAAACTACTTAAGAAAGACTTAAAACTAATTACATTAATTTGCTTTGAATCAAAAAATTTTTAGTATGAAATCCACACATTTAAAAGTCAAAGCATATTAAAATATATCCTCTCCAATATTTCCTGAGTTCCCCTGCATTCACCCAACATTAAATGAATATCACTAAATAATTATGCCATTACAACAATATTACTATTTCGGCAATATTTCACTGTAGAATTACGCTAATAATATAAAACAAAGGCAACTACTATAAAAAGAACTGACAAATTTGCCAAACTGAGAGCGGAACTTGTTTTGTATCATAGCTTACTATTTAAATTAACAATTAGGGAATGAACTACATTGCAATATTTAAATTCAAATAACTCCAAGGTAATAGCTCCTATGGAAATTTTATAAGGGCACCTTTTTTATGCAGTTTTTAACATTGGCATTTTTGTCCCTTTTAAATGTCTAAAAAAAATATAAACAAAAAAGTTATGGCGATAGTTCACCATCACCCTTCCTGTAACTATCCCAACAAATCAAGATATTTGGATAAACATTTTACAAAATATGTAACGCTATGAAATCAATAAATGGTACAAAATAAATTTTTGCCACTTAAGACGTTTTGAATTTATTGGCAAATAACTATATTCTACGTGCCCCGTTTAAGGGGTTGCAACTTATGAACTGATTTATGGCAAATGTTTATACACAAAACTCAAATTGTTTTTTCTAGTTCTATCACCCCCTTGATACTTAATTGTTGAATAGTTAATTATTGGATACCCTGGGAATTTATTGAATTACTTCCCGAGTAAATCCTCCTTAATGTTTTAATGTCTTTGCTTTGTTTTGTTCACACAGAAGGTGAAAAACAGCTGATATTATTAAAGCAAGACTGGTCAGTACCTAGTCTGGGACTTTGTCAACAAGTAATTCATTAAATCCTTAGAACGAATTGTAAAGCAAAGTTAACGAGCTTTAAAATGATGTTCTACTTGACCCCAATTGCCATGTAAAATTTCAGGGTTAGATTCCACCACCGATTCAAGGGTTGTAGTGGCTCGATCGAAAATACCCAATGAAATGCCCTGTTGAAAATGAAAAATCGACGAATGCGAGATTTTAAATGCAAATAAAAAAAATTCTTTTTTTATACTTGCTTTTCTTAATCGTACTAAAAATAAAAAAATAATTTCTATGCCAAAAAAAAGTCAAAAAAGCAAGGCGTGTGCACTTTGTATGATTGTACGCAGATTGTACAAAGTGCATTATGCCTTGCAATATATTTTTTTTTATTTTTGCAAAGAAATTATTATTTTACTTTTTAGTACGACTGGAAAAAAGCAAGTTTTTAATTTTTTTTTATTTTCTGCTTTTTAGTCATAGTTTAATTAAATTATTATCGTACATTTATTATCATACTTAAGCAGATTTTTCAATTTTCACGCCCGTTTCTCCTACGTGGGGATATTTGCAAAAGTAGCGGTGGAATATTCCATTGTCATCCGACCTTAGTAACTGTGCAAAATTTCATCAATTGGTTAGGAAGTGCCTGTGTCGTTTTGTAACTACATCATTAAATTCTTTATTTTTAGAACACAATTTATCTCAAACTATTAGTCCAAATTTAAAAAGTAAAATATCTTTGTAAAGTGAATTTAACAAACTTTAAAATGATGTGGTAACTGACCTCCCTTGCCATTTAAAATGTTTGGGGTGAATTCCGTCACCGCTTAAGGGTTGAGGTGGCGCGATCGAAAATACCCAATAAAAGTGTCCCCTTTGTCTGAGCGTTTTTCAGAAAAATGGGCTTAAGTGTAAAAAACATGCTTGTTTCATTTTCGGTGGCCCAATATGTACTGGTTAAAGATGGAAATTGTTTATTTTTTAATATAAGTATATTTTTTAAATAAAGATTTTATTAATTTACATGTATGCAAAAACAAATGTCGAAATATTAACATAAAATCGGTAAAAATACAGATGTATAGAGAAATTTACTCTATCCTCTTATACATAAAATCTGTGTTTTCTGTATTTGTATAGTGCTTGATGTTTTATATATAAGTAAAACATTGGCAAGCAATTCTCATTTCTAATACATCTGCAACAGTTTTTGCAAAAGTTATCCATCATATTTAGTTTTTCCCCTCTAGTGGCAGCTCGAGGGTTCAGAAATAGGTGAAGCGCATTGTAAACTTGTTTTCAAAATAATACGAACCCGAGCATTCCACTGCATATAATTAAGTGTACTCTTAGATTTTATATTAATTTGTTGTTAATAATAAAATAATAACATTTTCGTAATTTCCTTTATTTTTAAGGATGAATCACCATTTCACTAGCGTCACCCCTCGAGCCGCCATTACTTCTCTCCTTGTTAGAAATTGTTTCCAAATCGTTCTTCTAATAATTATTCCATGTTATGCACCCATTTATTTGGCTAAAACACGTAATTATTATATTTGAAGAATTGTCCGCTTTTGTTTTTAGTATTAAGTGAACTCAAAAGCAAAACTAATATCTATTTTTTTATTCGTTTGAAATACAGATTTAATATTTGTAATAATGAATCATGTTCATTACTATAGTTTCGGAAATTCCCGTTAGTCTTGTGCTACCGCGCACTTCCTGCCGCCATGTGATGAATCATGCAGATGTTCATTCCTAAAAGTTTCTGCAATTATCGTTTGGCATGTGCTGCCACGTACTTCCTGCCGCCATGAAATATGAGACGAGCTGGGTAGTTGAGGAGTCTTAAGCATGTTGAGCTTGACTCTATTTGGTTAGAATACAGAATCCAACGACGATGCTGCCCGCCCGGCCGAATATCTGGTAGCATCTAGGGTTTTTAGCGCGTTGAGCTCCTGGTGTTGGTAGCCATTTTATCGTCATCAGTCTGTCAGTAATTATTCATTGCCATGAGTTTTTAGCGCGTTGAACTGGACCCGCCGTTAGTAAATAATTGCTAAACCAACCGCTGTCATCAGTCCCCTAATTATTTATTGCCGTGAGTCTTCAGCGCGTTGAGCTGGACCCGCCGCCGTTAAATAATTATCGAACTTACCATCGCATCGAGTCCTGGATGTCAGCACGTGGAGCTGAGGCCTACGCGTCGTACAGTTTAATCACCGAAATTACACTCCTCCCCGTAAACCAATTGCACCAATGTATGTATATAATATTTATTAACTGTACTTGACTTGGTTTAATTGTTAGAGAATATGATTTTATGTTTATTTAACTTCATGTTTTGGATAAATGTTGCTTTAATGAAATAAACTGTTATGTATACTTTGGGCTTTCTTATTTACAACTAACAGGAATCCTGGATTAGTTCTTCAAACCAGCTATCCGAAAGCAAACACCATTACGTATTCCGACGCCCAAACATACTTTCTTACATATTTTGGGCGTCCGAACAGACACCGTTACATATTTTTTTATTTAGTTTTCCCAAAGTTACTTTTCGTATAAACAAAAAAAAGTAGACATCAGTGAAGAGAAGAAACTAGTCCAGAGTCCAGGACCGGTAGCTACTACTACTCATATGGTTGGCAGAAGGACATACGTAGACAAATGAAAGCATAATAATAATAGTAATAGCGTTTATTTATATAGACAGACCATAATAACAGTTACATATTATACGGCAATAGTACAAAAAAAAACGTATAGGAAACTCACGAAGTACTCACCAGTCATAGACTGTGAGTGCTAGTTTATGAGATACAACGGATATGATAAAGAATTACAACTGAACAGTACATAACATATGCTCATATATATATACATGTATACACACACTTACACATAATGACTTTAAACAAAATAAATTTTAATGTAATTATATGAAGTAAGTATATATGTTTATTTTCTATAACTGCGTGAAAGAAAAACTTTTTTTTAAGGTTTTCAACAAGACAAGCAAGAATATAGAAGAAGAGTAGTATATATTAGGATATAGCACAGTTGGTAAGTATAACTATGTATAATATGTTTTGTCTATTATAGCATGAATTTCATTTCTAGGTGTTTCGGACATCCACCTTTTAGTACTTTTTTTTAAAGGAGGATAAATTTTTTATAATTATATTGTGACGTACTTCGCTGCACTACACAAGAGCAGAAGTGTCACTTTGACGCCCAACACTACGGCGGTGCACACGGTACGGATATCTCGGGCGCCAGTTTCTGTTTAGAGTGCAGAAACACCACTTTACTCTATCGGCGGGACGATAGAGGCCGGGCAACTACAGTGAAGATACGGCTAAGCCAGGGGTCGGGAAAAAGGGAACTTACATACTACAGTTAAGGAACAGACTCTCATTCAATATATGTACATTTATTCTACACACTAATTATTATTTACACTTTATATACACCTTAGTAACTACAACTTATCCTACAACGGTCTTAACTACGGGCGAGCGGGGCAGTAAGCGGGCGGTCAAGCGGTGCGATACGGTAATCAGGTGAATGAAGCGGTGAAACGGTAAGCAGCAATATATTAATCGGTCATAAGCAGACGGCGGACGGATACCAGGAGGGGAAGCAAGCGCCAATACAAGCAAACTATGCCTACCTATAGCGGTTATTTACTATCCCTTTGCTGATGGCTGGTTTCGGACTTATAATATGCCAAAGCTAGCACCTCCAAGGCGCCCTGCCGAATATGACGTGCTCAGGCGGCCTGGAGGGCACGCGGTATAACGCGGTTACGGTTGGGGGGAAGGAGTGACAATCCTAACAGTGACAAATTTAAGACGACTACGGTAAGGTCAAACTCCACGCTACCCTGCAGAATTTTTACGTGCTCAGGTAGCCCGGGGGACCCGCGGTTACGGACCATACCTCCAAGTCACCCTGCAGAATTTTTACGTGCTCAGGTGGCCTAGAGGACACGCGGTGACAACTGACAGTACCTCCAAGTCACTCTGCAGAATTTTTACGTGCTCAGGTGGCCTGGAGGGCACGCGGTATAACGCGGTTCAAGTTGGAGGGGGGGGAAGGAGTGGCAAGCCGAACAGTTGCAAATCTTTATACTCACGAGCTTACTTACTGTCCAAGTCGGCGTGGTGCTTCGGTTGGCGGTCAGACGGGAACTAACTTGATTGTTTCCAGTCTCGGGCTCCTTCACGGTATCGCGGCACAAGGGTGCCGGGGGCACAATGCGCGCTTCGCGTTTCGCGATTCACGTACTGCCGGCCACTCGGCCTATGTGGAATGTTCATAAAAACATATCAATACTACCTATCTATAATTAACAATTAAACTGTTATTAATGATCAGCTGACAATACCACTTATTAAAAGCGCAGTACTACAATGGTTAAAATATTTTTCGAAACAGACAAATAGCACCCAGTTTACCTAACTTAATTCTATAAAATAAAATCACTTCGTTACAATATTATGAGATAATACATTTTGGAGCAAAGATAGGTGAAGCAACTCTGACCAACTGTTTTAGTACATATTAAATTTTTAGGAATTTCTGAAGTTGTTGACAGAGTAGTATACTGATAATCAGAGAAGTTAAGGATTTTTTTTATTTTTAAATACTTCATTACACTTGGTTAGCCCAAACAACTGACGTACATCTAACACCCTTGCTTCTTTAAATAATAAATCAGATGGGTACGTATATTTTCTTTTCAACATTATTTTTAAACACCATTTTTGTATTATATTTAGGAGTGTAAGTGGTTGTTATTAACTCCACCCCACGATAAAATTGCATAATTTATCTGACTTTGAATTAAAGAGAAGATCTAAAAAGTCAGTTAGATATTTTAATTTTGACATGATTCCCTGAATTTTTTTCACAATTAAATTTATTTGTTTGTTCCATCTTAAATGAGAATCTATAATGACACCTAAGTATTTCACATTTTCGCTTTCGTTTAGAGTTATAGAATTATCATGTAATCGCACTGATATGGATTTACATATATCGAGGTAAGCCCACTTTGTATGAACTGAATGACACATACTTCGTTTTATCAGAGTTTAACGTTAAGATGTTATTGCTAAACCACGCCATAATTTTTGGAAAGTCATTTTGTATATCAGCCCGTAAAGAATATCAAGATTTACCTTTATATAACCGTATCGTTGGCAAAACTTGTTATTTTCCCTAGACTGCTCAAGCTTAATAGGTCATTGATATATAAAGAGGATAATAATTTGCCAAGTTCCCTGTGGGACACCATACGTGACTGTTTTAGGATTACTATATATTATTATATTACGTATAGAGACGTAATTAAAGTTTATTTTCTAAATAACTCCTCAGAAGTTTAAGAGTTTTTCCCTGATACCAACGGCATAAAATTTTTTATAGCAGCTAAGAGTGAAACACAGTATCAAATGCCTTAGCAAGATCTATAAGGGTTGCTAAGGCTAGTTCGCTCTTATCTAACGATTCATATATTTTAGAGGTTAGGTCACAAATTGCATCCTGAGTAAACCTATTTTCCCTAAATCCATACTGTTTATCCGATATTATTGTATACCTGTTTATAAAGCTCAATAGTTTTTTTTATTATTTTTTTCGAAAATTTTTGCAAAATAGGATATAAGGATAATAGATCTATAGTTACTTACAACATAATTTGCTCCATTTTTATAAAGTGGTTTAATAATTCCTACTTTAAATACCGATGGTACAGTATAAAATGTATAATGAAATACATACCGCTTGATACAATGTATTATTCAGAATGACTGAATTCTGCCACCGTATTAGCATACATGATCACAATTAATCAACGGCGGTTCGTGGGTCAAGAGATAGGGAGGTCAATTAGAAAAGTTTACTGTATTACCTACCTTTTAAAGTGATTTAAATTCCAAGTCGATCCTCCGGTCTTTTTGAGATGCAAAGTGGTCAATTACTTTTTCATTAAAGTCTTTTATCTTCTTTATTAATGACCTTTCTATTGTAAGCATAGCTAAAGAAGATAACCTTTCCTGACCCATGGTATTTCTAAAAAATATCTTTATTCTTTTTAAGGTGGAAAAACAACGTTCACTTTCGACGGTAGTCATAGGGAGAGTACACAAGATTTTTAACAGTTTGACACTTTCAGAAAAAGTATTGCACAAATTATTGTTAATAAAAAGCTGTAACAAGGCAACTGCATCTTCACTATTGAAAAAATCTTGTCGGCTATATAATACTTCTAATTCAGTTTTAAGTTTCAAATGATTTATGACTGGATACTCCGTTTTAACTAATTTAAACATATCTTGAGGAAAGCTTTTTTTATAATCTTTAAATCGATCTGCGTGAAATAACTGAGACACTGCTAAATGATTACTGAAGCAAAACCTGTTTTTGATCTCAGATGTAATTATATCACAAACTTCTAATGAAATTCTCCTTTTTGATTCTTCCGTTTTACATCTCTGGGCAGACTGCATGGATGTCTCCTCCAACTAGTTATTCAAAATCTTATTTCTGATGCCTTCAATTTTACTATTAAAAACGCCAATACACTTATTTACTGTTATGACATCGATATTACATTTTTTGTAATTGATTGAACAATATATCACAATGAGGCATAACTAAATGAAAAAATTTAACCACGAAAGAATATGTTCATTTTGTAAGTAGTTTTTTAAACCAATAGCTTGGTTTAGAATGTTGTTTTCTGATTCATTAACAAAGATTTTTTCTAAACAATCTAATAATTCTGTTCGATAGGTATAAACAGTCTCTATGCACTTTGTATTAAAATTCCATCGTGTTGGAGCCGCTTTAGGTAATCTCACCTTAACAACATTATCTAACACGGCTGTTCTTTTTGGCGATTTTCCAAAGAATGAAGAAAAGCTATTTCACTATAATTCGTTATAAATTCGGTCCGTAGCTAGCTTTGAGGACACGTTGTGAATTGACCCAAGATTTTTAAGTTCTAAAATTAATAATGTAATGATCTAGTTATTGGAATAGTATTGTGCATAGAATGAACTAGAAACTTTAATATGTTTTTTAAGAATATTAAAAATATATATATTATATATTTTTAAACTTCAGAAAATGAATAGCTCTATTTTCTTATTTGTATGTGGGAGGTCATTGACCAAATGACCCTATAGAAGAACCGCCAGTGCAATTAATATTCGTTCTGTATTCGTGACTGTTTAATTTGAGTGATTTGGTCTATACATATGTGTACCCTAGATGCGTTATTCGATTTTTACAAAAATTTAAAAAACTCGGGTTTTATATTATTCAGATACCAGAATGCATTGTTTACAAGACTACTTAGTCTATAAGGTGCATGATTATTTTGCATGGTAAAGTAGATGTTATAATCTAACTTAGATGCAAAACTCGGTATTTGTTTGCCTTGGTCGGATGTATAACTGGGTATTTCCTATAAACCAATTATGGTGCAGTTTTATGTACACGTGAGCCAGTACATGTTTGCTGCCTGACCTGCTGTAAGTTTTTACTGAATTTAGGATCAAAAAGGTCTTGATAAATTTGAATTGAATGAGTTTGAATGTGTTTTTTATAAATAAAATATTTTTATTAAATAATTAGCAAATATTTTTTTTCTATTACAGCTCTTGGAATTTTACAACTTCCTAAATTACGTGGTTTTTAATATTAAGTGCAACACATTTTTGGGCAGATTGTTGTATCTTTTTTTAACACAAATAATTAAAGTTTCACTATTTTACTGGTATTTGCACATTTTATTTGCAAAACTTGATCTTTGAATAAGGTAGATGGAAAATTTTGTTTTTGAATCCTTTAACTGTAATTATTTTTTAATATTATATGATTTTTAGCATTTTGAGTTTTCTAATCGTAAATGTCTACAGTATTATTTTTAACACAATATAAATAATTATTTGGAAAGATATTTAGTAATTTAAGTGTCAATTCAAAATTGTGGTGTTAAAAATGTACACTAATATAAGTGAAAAAAGAGGTAGGGTCTCCTAGATCGGCCCTAAGTCAACATTGCTTGTTAATTTTTTTCTACATTGTATTACAAATTTCTTATAATTCTAGTAAATTCGATTACATGTTAATATGTAACATGTATTGTGTCAAATTACCTTTCCTAATATAGTAATTTACAAAAACACTGAGCACTGTTATTGTAAATTGATTTAATACTTTTTAATGTGTATCGTAGCGAATCATACCAGGCCAAACACGGTTCCGCGAAATTCACTAACTCTACGCGGTCATAAAAGGCAAGGCCAACTGCGGAGCAGATGAGCACGTGCTTAGTTGCCTATAGACTATGAGCGACAAATCCCGACTTCCCGCATAGATATGGTTGCACGACCTGTAATATATGCAACCAATATTACAGGTATATAAATAAACGCATACATATCAATTGATTTAATTAAAAAAGGCTCTTAAAAAAATAAGTTTTTTATATAACTACCTGCTCTGAAAATGGCAAATAATTTCGCTCTTTTGCCTGAAATTTCACCTACTCATATTAATTTCAATGAAATAAATATTTTGTTCCGAGCAATAAAAATAGTTAAAAGAGCTTTAAAGATTTATGTTGGCACCTGATGAAAACAATAATTTGATTGTTTTAACAATAATGATTACAAATCAAATCAAATCAAAACAAGTTTTATTGAGCGTAAAGGTTATAGACAATAGGAACATTGTTAGCGTAAGCTATCTACCACCATCTTCCTTGAATTTTGCCGTAAACTAACCTAGTGAATTACAACATAAGAGATATAAATATTTAATGATTCTACTAATAGTAAAATAATGGCAAAATATAGAAAAAGAAGAACACCTGGTTATTATAACTAACTATTAGTATTATTAGTTTGTAAATAAACAAACTGAGAAAGAAAAAAAACAAAAATAAACAATAAATGCAAAATGCACAGTCTTTACTAATACTACTCTTTAAGCTCTTACCATATATAAAATTTAATAAAATATTAAAATTAATTATATAAAATATACCAAGAAATTTATAAAATGCGATTTAGTCCATAGCTTAATAATCTAGATTCGAAACATTAACTTTAATTTACTCTTAAATCTATACATGGGTATGCCAATGCTATTAACAATTTTATTTAGTAAAAGAGGGGCGATATACGAAAAACATTCCTCAAATTTTTTAGATACATGTTGAGGTATTGTGAATGTATTTATTCTTATATTTACAATGTGTGTATCTGATCTTTTTGAAATAAACTTGAGCAGACAATTTGGAGATTTAAAGTTTAATAATTTATATAAGAATATTGTAATTAAATATTCAATTCTGTGTTGATGTTTAATCCATTTAGCTGAATTTGATAGGGTGTTATATGTTCCCGCATACAGCAGACGAATCGCATGCAGGCATTTTGTATGCGTTGTAGTTTAATCTGATTGTGTTGAGGAAGAAAATGGTAATATACAGAACAGCAATATTCTATATGTGGATAGAATAGTAATTTGATTAATCTTAATTTGACTAATATGAATTTGACTATCTGACTTAGCTGATATTTGAATTTATAGATAGCTCTTGTTTTAAAAGTATTTAATAATATGATCAATATATGTAATTACTGAAAGATCCATCAATTATGACATCAACACTTTTTGCCGATTTTACCCAATTAATTGTTCTGGTATTTATAATTAATTGATGATTCGGTTCTAAGATGTTGTTTTTCAGAACCTATACTCGATAACACCGTTTTGTCTAGATTTAATAGCAGCCCATGATTTTCAAAGAACTTGTTAATATTCTGTAAATCTGAATTTATATATTCTATAGCGAGTTCTGATTTATCTAATGAGAATGAAAAATACGTCTGAATGTAATCAGCATAGATATGAACTCTACAGTACGAAAGTAACTAAAGACGATAGAAAATGAACACCGAAAACAATATGGGTCCCAATATGCTACCCTGTGGCTCCCCCGAAGACGTTGCTCGCAATGAGGAACACAACAGAGTAGTATTAATACTAACTTTTTGACTTCTACCGACTACGTAGCTTACTATCCAGTTAAGCGCAGATTCTTGAAAAGCTATGTATTTTAATTTTTCTTCAAGCAGCTTAACATTTACAAGATCCAATGCCTTGCTCTGATCCATCTAAACAAGGACAGATATTAAATTTTTGTTCATTGCACAGGCTAAGTCATTTACGACACTTAATGAGGCTGTTTGAGTGCTGTGCTTTTGCCTAAAGCCAGATTGGACTACTGGTAAAATAGCGTTATTATCTAAATAAGATTTAATTTGAGATGACACCATTTTTTCTAACAAGTTAGAAAATTTAGGTAATATCTTTATAGGTTGCAAATCGCAAAAGTTGGATGGAACCATTATCTTTCGAACTGGAATAATATTAGCCATTTTCCATAATTCTGGAAAAATTCCTTGCTTCGATACAGTATGGCATAACTATAGTAATCCTTTTTATATATATATTGTCAATACCTAGTGCCTGAGATTTTATAGTTTTTACTGCTTTATATATATATATATATATATATATATATATATATATATATATATATATATATATATATATATATATATATATATATATATATATATATATATATATATCTCATCTGTTATTTGACTAAAATTAAATTTAAAGTCATAAATTTAATAAATTATTATAAAATAATATAAGATAATATATAATTGAGCACTACAAGTGGACAGACGTGTCGTCTGTCGATTAGCCTTTTCACCTACACAGCTGTTGTACCGTAAAACTTTCAAAATTTTTTTGTGTGTATGTGTGTGTGAATAATATATTATTACCTAAAATAAAGTTAACTCAGCATTAACATCAGTTAATTAATAGTTAATTCCATATTAATTAATAATCGAAATGGATTTGTTCTCCGATGTAGAGTCCTTATCAATGGAAGAAAAAGTAAACATTATTCTAAAAACTGTGATAAGAACAAGTGCCGATTTAACCAGTCTCACGGATAGTGTAAATGAATTAAAAGTAGAAAACCAACAACTAAAAACAAAGATCAATGACCTCGAAAATAAAATAAACACGTTGGAGCACCAAAATAAGGAAAACTATTTAATTTTTTACGGAGTCATGGAAATGGACAATGAGAGTACAAATAACCCCGAAGAACAAATACTAGAAATTATACTGGAAGAAGTCGGAGTTGATGATGTTTCCACAGAAAAAATAGAAAAAGTGTACAGGATGGGCACCAATACAAATAAGAAAAGGCCAGTGGCCGTAAAATTTTTAAATTATAAAATAAAAGATATAATTTACAAGAATGCAAGAAATCTGAAGGATTCCGGTTATGCAATACCTCTTTATTATTCAATAAAAGATCAAGAAGACCGTAAGAAATTGTTACCATATTTAATAAAAGCCAGAACAGGAAAAAAAGTAAGTGATAAAATTTATCTGAAAAGGGACATGCTAGTAATAAATAAAGAAATGTTAACATTAGAACAGTGTAAATCTCGATTCAAAAATTTTGAACAAAACACTAATGATGCTATTCAAACTAGACATAAGCAACAACCAACAAAACAGATCAAAACCACAGCATCCACATCTCAACAACAACCCAGAGAGCAAGAACAAATACTCGACCAGAAACCGCGTGCAACTAGAGCAGTTAAACAAAAATAGCAACAAGAAACACTTACAGTGCTGCATCAAAATATACAATGCATAAGAAACAAACTAGATGACATAAAAACTTATTTAGATGATTATACTTTAAAATATAAAAATACTGTGCATGTTCTCTGCTACTCTGAGCACTGGCTGCATCAATGTGAAGTCGCGACTACAACACTATGTGATTATAAATTAGTTACGTGCTATTGCCGGTCAAATTCAACTCATGGGGGTGTTCTAATTTATGTAAGAAATCATTTAGATTTTGTGGAAGTAAAGGTATTAAAAACAGAAAAAATAGAAAAAGGATTTGAATACGTCGCAGTTGTAAATGGTAAGCTAAGAACAGTAATATTATGTATGTATAGACCTCCCATTGGTAAGTTAGACACATTTTTTAATTCTTTTTACAATCTCCTATATGAACTTAATAATCTGTACAAGAACTATAAATTTATAATCGGCGGAGATTTTAACATTCATTTTGAGAACGAAAACACCGCAAAACAAGAATTCGAGATAATCTTAAATATGTTCAACTTAAACAAAATATTTACAGCCTCCACTAGAATTACTAAACAGTCATCATCTACTTTAGACAACATAATAACTAATATTGGAAAAATATCTAATATACGTAACGAAGATATTGGAATTTCAGATCACAACATACAATTAGCAAGCTTTAATGATATAAATATTCCACAAAATACTCGCCCTGTATTTGTAAGAAAAAATTGTTTTTAATTATAAAAATAAGCAAAACTTCAGCAAGTTGTTGGAGAGTATAGATTGGTCCCCACTATATCTTGAAACTCAAGTAAACACGGCTTATGAAAAATTCATTGAATATTTTAATAGTTGTTTTAATGTCGCCTTCATACCTAAAATAATTAATATAAACTGTCATACTAGTGAAAGAGGCTGGATCACAAAGGGCATTAGAGTTTCCTGTCGTAATAAACGTTGCATTTTAAAACTTAAAAAATACACTAACAACTTATTTTTTTTTGGACTACATAAAAACATACTGTAAAATTCTTAAAAAAATTATAGCACTTGCAAAAGAAATTCATGTAAATAAATTAATATTAAACTCAGATAATAAAATCAAAACTACTTGGGATATAATAAATAAAATTATAAAAAATAAAAATAATAATATACCGGAAAACTTTACCGTAGAAAATAATAACTCGATAATAACAGATCCGTATTTAGTCGCAGAAGAATTTCAAAATTTTTTTTATTAATGTCGCAGAAGATTTAACAAAAAAACTCAGTAAGTCATAATTCGGCGCATGACTATTTAAAAAAAGGAAAATATTCAAACACAAACTCTTTTTTCTTTTCGCCCGTCATCGAAGCAGATATCAAGAGGGAAGTATCGGCTCTTAAAGCTAAAAAAAACATAGGAGTTGATAACATCCCAATAACATTAATAAAAGAAAATATTGATGTATTAAAAAAGCCCATTACGTTTGTGATAAATATTTCTTTAAATACTGGGGAATTTCCTAACCCCTTGAAAACAGCGATTATAAAGCCAATATATAAGAAAGGTGACAAATTTAAAGTAGAAAATCATAGGCCAATATCAATACTGCCTTCTCCTTCAAAAAATTCTAGAAGTAGTAGTTAAAAATCAGATAGTCAGCTACCTTGATAAATACGAAATTCTCACTAAAGCACAATATGGGTTTCGGAAAAATTATTGCACGTCTAAAGCAATTTATGATTTAATAACTAATGTCAATGATTCTCTAGAAAATAAAGAAATACCGTTAGCTATATTTTGTGATCTTTCTAAAGCGTTTGATTGTGTGGACCATTCTATACTTCTTGACAAATTAAATTATTATGGTGTAAGAGGAGTGACTAACAAATGGTTTAAATCTTACTTAGAAAATCGTTACTGTCTACGGAAGTAACTTTTGCTGATGGTGAATATATCCATAAAATCAGATCACAACCGCAGAAAATCAAATGTGGAGTGCCGCAAGGCTCCATCCTGGGCCCTATTTTATTTTTAATCTATATAAATGATATCGTAGACAACTTCAAAACTGTAAGATTTTTTCTATTTGCTGATGATACAAGTATCCTGATAAAAAGCTACATTCTCGCTGATCTCTTAGATATTACGAAACAAAAAATGTCAGAAATTCTGGACTGGTTTGCAACTAATGAAGTTACTTTTAAACTCAGATAAAACATTCAATATGATTTTTCAACCACATAAAACTATCACACCTACAGTTATTCCCACCGAAAACGGAGAAATAAAATCAGTTACCTTTACAAAATTTTTGGGAATGTATATAGATGAAAACCTTAGCTGGAAACCACATATCGCTGAAAATAATAAAAAGTTAAGTAGCGCTGTTTTTGCCATAATATCTATAAGAAATAATGTAGGATTTCATGCTGCAAAAACAGTTTACTTTGCTTACTTTTATAGTATACTTCAGTATGGGGTCGAATTTTGGGGAAACCTACCAGCTGCTCATAGCACATTTCTAATACAAAAAAAGAGCAATACGAGCATTATATTATTTAACCAAATTAGAGTCCTGTCAACAGTACTTTAAACACCTAGAATTGTTTACTTTAACGGGTTTATATATATACCGGATATCCTTAGTAGTATATACTAATAAAAATTCCCTTACAACATTATCGGATATTCATACGCATTACACTAGGTGTAACCACACATATATAGCCCCACATTATAATTTTAATGTCAATCGAAAAGGGCCCGCGTATATGGGAATTAAGATTTTTAACCACTTACCACTGGCACTCCAACGAGCAAATAATGTTAACACCTTTAAGCGTAACTTAAAGAAACTTTTACTTCTTCACAATTTCTATAACCTTGATGACTTCTTTCATTGTGAACTGTGAAGCATTATATAAGTATATTACTTATATATATATGTATATAAGCATATATATGTATATGCGTATGTGTGTATATGTGTGTATGTGTGTGTTTTTACTCTTATTTTTCTGTTTCCAGTTATAATCATTTATATTATATATATAATTAGAAAGATTCCTACGTAGGTACTATAGGCACCTGTAAATATATATTGTTATTTGTTTATTCATTAGTTAATACCTGTTAGGTAAATTTGTACTTTCAGTGCATTTGAATTTCTTATTCTTACTAATGAGGATATCGTTACATTTTTCTCTTTTTTTCTACAGCTCCGAGGAGCTTTTAGCATATACGTAGCCATAAGCTATAATTGTTTTTAAATAATTTAGTATTATAAATACTATATATGTACTATGTATATGTTGGGAAATAAACTATCTATCTATCTATCTATCTATTTGAGACTGACCAACGACATTTAAAAAAATTTGTCTTTCTAGCTTACACATTTATGAAAAGAAATGTCTTTATAAACACTTTAGAGATTTTATTTTTATTGTGAATCGCGTTGGTATATCACGTAATGATGTCTTTGGCTATAAAAATTAAGTAGTATTTAGGGACAGCTAGCCAATATAGGAAAAAAATGCTATTAAACCGATGTTATTAATTAATTAGTAAAATTCATATCGAATTTCATCATCCTATATGTATGCAACTTAGGTCAAAAATATTTATTCATCTAAAATGTCATAGAATAATAATTCATGAGTAAATATTTTAAAGCAAATGTTAATTCTAATAAATAGGTCGCCGGGTTGTCTAGAAAAATATAAGAACAATAGCAGGATATTCCAGTAGACATTCCACACGCTCTCGTTAAATTGATTTAAATGGCAATGTGTTCATATATATTAATATCAACGAGTTTTCACCTTTTTGCACAGAGCATAATCTGGTCAGCAAGCAAGAAAGGTTGAGGACGTTGAAG
Source organism: Rhamnusium bicolor (assembly GCA_029963845.1). NCBI lineage: Eukaryota > Metazoa > Arthropoda > Insecta > Coleoptera > Cerambycidae > Rhamnusium > Rhamnusium bicolor. Next base: position 196,085 of record JANEYF010002339.1, on the reverse strand, counting down.
TACGGACATTATATTATTTATGTATCTTTTGAATTTCACTTTTTGTAAATTAAATAATCATTATGCATATACAATATTACGTAAATGTTTTCAATTACCGAGTTGTAGATCTGTTGTAATTGGCAAATGGATATTACTAATATTAAATTATAAACAATCTTAATAAATGTGAAAATTTATAAGATGTGCCATTTGTTTAATAAACTGACGCCGTTTGACATAATGCTGCATTTCATGAAGAGGCTAGTCATACTTAAGGAATGAGATCTAATCTAAGGAATAAACTCATTACATTAATTGCCCAGAGGTTTCATGAAATGTCAGATAGATCAAAATGCGAACATACTAAGCATTTTACCTGGTATCTCCTTTGTTATTACTTTTCAATACTCCAGCGAGAAAAGTAACTGAACTTATCGTCCAAAAATTTTAAATCGGGATTTCAATAAAGCGTAATATTTTGAAACCTAAAGAATATCTTGATACGGATTGTTAATACATCACATGCACATACATCACATAGTACGTTCATTGATGAACTTGAAAACTAGTGTGTAAATCTTCTTAGTTGCAATTATAGATCATTACTCATTGGGGACTTCAATTTAAATTACCTAAATGACACTAACTATTATACAAATAAACTGATCAATATGATTCAACTCCATGGAATTCAACAAATTATTACAAGTATTACAAGATGTACAAATAGCACCTCAAACTTAATCGATTATGTTCTGACAAACAACAGCGTTGTAAAAACTAAAGCTCATGATTTACCATGCAAAAATAACTGATCACTCTGTAATATCAATTCATTTAAATAATAACTCTAACACTGAAGACAAAATGTATAAGCAGAAATTATAGAAAACTTCACGAAAATAATTTAAATAGCATAAACATTGAGCTATTAACTTCTAATTGGCAATTAAATTGTATTGATGTTAACGTAATTTTTGAGGAAATTTATAGTACATGTAAAAATATTATTAATATGATAGCTCCTTTACACACCTTCATATGTAAAGAAAATAATTTACCTTGGTATGACTATGAAGTTAAACAAATAGCTTATGAAAGAGATAGAGCATATAATTGTTTTACATTAAATACAGGCGTTATTCGTGATACTTACTGGCAAAATTATAAACACTACCGAAATAGATTAGTCAATTTATTGAAGGTTAAGAAACAAATATATTACAATAATAAAATTGATTTGTATAAAAACAGTCCTAAAATAATGTGGAAAACGTTAAAAAAATTAATAAATACTAGTGAAAATTCTGTTTTTAATGTTGTTCAGTTTGAAGTTAATAATGAAATTAAAACTGCAAATAACGAAACTGAAATATGCGAATATTTTAATCATTATTTTGTTGACTGTATCAAAGATATAACAGATAGCATTTCAAGTAATAAACAATGAACTTCTGATGATTATCCCGTAATTGAATGTAAATTTGAGACATATTCATTATTAAATTTAATGGACCTTAAGGAAATCATAAATTCACTAGATGATAAATTCAATACTAATGATATATTAAATGCTAAAGTTCTAAAAAGCATCTTTAATGTAATAGGTCACGTAATTTTACATTACATTAATACATCTTTAGAAACTGGTATTTTTCCATTTAAATTAAAAACTAGTACAATAAGGCTCATCCCTAAAATTACAGATACCATTAAAGCTAGTGAATTTCGACCAATTAATACATTGCCGTCAAGTGAAAAAATTCTTGAAATGGCGGTTTATTTCCAACTGAACGATTATTTTAATAAAAACAGTTTACTACTCTGTAATCAATCAGGATTCAGAGAAAAACACTCATGTGAAACATCCCTACAATAGGGAACTTGCACATTTTTTTTTACTTCGTAAAAATGTTCTACAATACTAAAAAATAAGATATGCAAAATATGACGCCTTAATTCCTAATAATAAATTTGTCATAAATTATTAAAGTTTCGCGGGCGAGCGAACCGTTTCAAACAGGTTCAAAAGCGCGGGAGTAGTCGTGACATCACACCATACAATTTACAAACGACGACGGAGATCCCAGCACTCGACCGCTTGATTTCAGATAAATTTTAAGTGTATACTTAAAATGGAAACAAAAACTCCTTATTTTAAATATTGCATTGTACCGTTGTGTAAGAATGCTACAATGAAAGTGCCAGATAAAGTATTTATAATATTGCCAGAAGATAAGATTCGTCGATCAAAATGGCAAAAAGCGTGTAGAAGAAATGAAAAGACATTTCACAGAGCAGTAGGTCTCTACATGTGTGTGATCATTTTAATGTAAGTACATTATTAAATACTATGTCTATCTACTAGTTTTTCGCAGGCGGGCAATAAAATATTCCGAATTCCGAATTATTGAATTTTAATTAGGGTAGGATTAAAGAAAGAATGTGTATACAATGTTAGAAAATAAGATTAGTAGATAGAATATAATTTAGTGATACTAAGTAAAGGTAATTTCCTGGTGCGAAAGTAAACAGCTATTTATTATTATACTCTTCGCAAATATGATTACGAAGAGTATATTGCATTTGATCGGGACATTTCTAAAATCGTTAATATCGCTCGCAGAGAAAAAATCATTTCGTTCGTCATCGAATTCTGAACAACTTTCAAAATGTCCGTCTGTTCATCTGTCCGTCCGTCTGTCCGTCCGTCACGTTTCTTGTAAGCACGATAACTAAAGAAAGAAAAGTCCGATCGAATTGAAATTTGGGCTATAAGTTAGTGTTAGCTAGAGGAAGAAAGCCATTGTTTTTGAAAAAATCAAATAGTAAATAAAAAAGTTATAGGACATTTTATTTAAAAATATGAATCTACAGAGGGTTACAATTTTCAATATGCTACTAATTGAGGTAATTTTCTATAGACACCAAAATGCTGTAAAATATACTACCATAAATTTCGCCTACGCAGTCGGCATCATCGGGAGATGAAAAAAAGTTGAAAATTAAATATGTGATATTAGGTATTGTAAGAATGAATCTTAGTTTATACTATAAAATATACTGCCACGCGTTTCGCCAATACAGTCGGCACCATCGGGAGAGAAAATTAAATATGTAGTCAATACATTAGATATTGTAAGAATGAAGTTTATAAGACAAACACAAGATTCTTTTCAAAAAACTGCGAAGAGTATCCTACAGAATGTGCAACAATTATATAAAAGTTCAGTAATACTACTGTCTGCGAAGAGTAAAATGATTACCTCTAGTATAAATAGTATATTGCAAATACCTTTCCCTTGCCCTTTAATTTATTCTATTCAGATCTTACATTTATCTATTATGTGAATGATAACACGACACAATCACTTATTTCCCTTGCCCCAAAACATAGTACGAAAATACATGTGCGCAACATTTCCTTTGCAGCAAATGTCTTCTATAGAGACACTTTACACGTGTGTACAAAAAAAAACACGAAAAATATAGAAGTGGCTGTTGTAAAGAATTACCCTAAATTCTTTCAAACATAAGATTAAGTCTGCTAAAAATGCTTAGTTGCGACTAAGCATTTTGTAGTTATTTCATTTTATTCCGTGATCAAGTCATAACTATTTTATGTTTATAAATTATTACTAAAAGCTAAAAAAATACATACTTCTCTGCCTTGACCCCGCGGACCTCTCCAAGGGAAAAACTTTCACTATTTTGTATAAAAGATGCCACCATAAACATATCCACTTTAGGCAAATTATCAGATTGGCCCTTTGAAAAACCTTGTTCAGTCATTTTAAAATATCTGTACAACTACAATAAGCGGTACTATAAAACACAATTATATATTTATATCAGAACAGTCACTAACAAATCAACCACAGTCTAATAACACCATATTGTACATATGTTTATATAGAATGTCATACTTTGTTAATTTGATTGTATTATTATTTTTAAGTATTTTATGAATGAATTGATTTTTAGTTTTCTTTTTTCTGTATATATGTATATTAATATAAATCTTACTCTGTACCCCATACAAGTTGTAAATAATCTACTTAATTGTGAATAAAGATTTTAAATTGGAATTGGAATTTTATAAACATCTGATTGTGTTGCTTCCCGGCGCGACGACTACCGAATATTGTATGGTGTGACGTCACAGTCAATAGTAGCTCGTTTCGGGCCACTTCAATTTTATCGCTGATTAGATCCTTCATACTGATCGCGTGGAATTAGAAATCTTATTTTTTTGTGAAGTACACGTTTTATTACAACGTTATGATATGTTTTTTTAGTATTATTTTTTATTTTTAAAATTATAGGCAAGTTCCCTATTGACATTAACTAAATTTAAAAATGAAATTGACAAAGGTAAATATATTGTAGCAGTCTTTCTTGATTTTAAACGTGCCTTTGAAACAATAGATAGGACATTATTATTAAAAAAGTTGAAGTATTATGGTATAGGAGGAACAGTATTAAAATGGCTAACCGATTATTTATCAAATAGAAAACAAAAATGTAAAATTAATAATACATTTTTCCAGTGAAATAATAAATCAGTATGGAGTTCCGCAAGGCAGTGTCTTAGGTCCACTGCTTTTCATTATTTACATAAATGATATATACCATCATGTCAACTGTGACTTTATTAACCTATTTGCAGATGATACACTCAGTTTGTAGTGATGAAAATCTTGAAGTTGCAGTTACCAAAATGAATTCTGTACTATCTGACATCTCTGATTATCTAAATGTTAGCAAATTAAAACTGAATATCTCTAAAACAAAAGCAATGATATTAACAACTATTTATAAGCTAAAACAAATTGTCTTAAATTCTATTAACTTGAAAATTAAAGAGGACAAGCTACAATTAGTAGATGAGATAAAATACTTAGGTTTTATATTGGACAGTACAATTTGTTTAAATAATCACTTTGAATATATCAAAAAGAAAATCTCAAAAAAATTGTTTTTCTTCTCTAGAGCTTCTACAAATTTATCTATTTCAAGTAGAATACTTGTCTATAACACAATAATTCAACCGCATTTTGATTATTGTGCATCCCTACTATATTTATTTGATTTAAATAAAATAACTTCGTTACAAACATAGCAAAAGAGTGGTATGCGAATAATACTACAATGCAACAGATATACACCTATTACAGTTATGTTATCAACTTTGGAATGGATAACTGTATCAAATAGACTCTTCTATATGTCAATGATATTTATATATAAAATTATTAATTCGCTTTTACCATCATACTTTATTTGTTATTCAAATCAAGTCCATCTACATAATACTAGAAACAATAATGATTTTCACATAACTAGAACTAACTATAAAAAAACTATGAATTCCTTGTTCTCTAAAGGTTGTGACCAACTCAATAAATTGCCAGTTGATATAAAAAATAGTCCAACTCTTGTAACATTTAAATCTAAATTAATTAGTCATTTAAAAATGAGTCCTTGATATAAATATATACCACAAATTTATTATTTTTTACTTTTAGTTTAGTAGGTAATCACTATTCAAGTAAGCTATATATTTCTTCTTCTTTGTGTCTTTATTATATTTATATGTATATATCTGCATGTGCTTATATGTAAAGATACCTGCTCTTCAAATAATTACTCAATAGTATGTAAACTTAAATTTCTTTTGTATATTAGGATTTCCTATTTCAATAAATTATTATTATTATTATAGCAGGGAATCTAGATATCCTAATTCGATCATGGACATGAAATGTCAACTCGAAGGTATAGTTTAAAAAAGCATACAGTATCTGAAATGATTTTTAGTTCGGGTCCAGTGGGCGTGATGATGTCCAGAATTGTAAAAAGCAAAAAACAATATTAAAAAAAATTTTTTCGTCTGAAAATAATGTTTGTCATATATTGCAGACGAGTTTAACATACGTGCGTCGGCGAAAAATTAGTAACGATTTTTATATCGAATTGTTGTAATTGTCTTTCAAAACAACACGTAAAAATTCCTTACCGGCCCAGCCTGTGCTCAGTCCACCATCTTGGAAAAAACACGGATCTCTAGGGTACGTTTGTCAGATTTTTCCCAATTATCTCGGAAACGGTTTTACGTAACAAATATATGGATGGGGCTAAATTTAAAGAATATAAAATTTCCTAAAAGGCAGCTATATCAATTTTCTTGATTCTTTCTCTTTGTCAAGAAAAACATGTCAATTTTTGAAAGAAAACAGTAACCAACAAACTAATTATTTTTTTAGCTGAGGTATTTAATTTTCATTGTGATTAGTTGATTATCACAATATTATCATCAGATAAGCTCATGGAGGCATTTGGCGAACCTGCTTCTCTACGGAATGGATGTGTTCTAACCACGTCCATTGATAAGCCCATTTCCACACCACTTTTACCCAGTCAGTGTAAAAATATTAGAACTTCTGCTTGGTGGGGTAGGGCCAACAGCGCGGTTTTTAACGTGATATTCCTAGTAGTCCTAATCCAGGAAGTTATACGTAATAAACAAATATTTAATACTAGTTTTCCACAAAACACAAACAGGTTTAATCATCTCCAGATGATGCCAACTTGGTTGTTGCACACGTCGAGTGCAGTATGGTGTTTAGATGCTTTGTGTTATGTTCACATCAAAGGTTCCAATCCACCTTAAAACAAATATTTTCACTAACACATTGACACATTAACACTAAAGTGATATACAGATTGGAAGTAAATTGTTAAAGCAAACTCTCTTTACAAGAGTTGGTGCCGGGTTAACAGATTATTTTCATAATGAATGGCTAACTGAATAATCAGTGTTTCGATATACATATTTTGTATTCAATTTAAGGACGTTATTATTACTTTTTCGCTAATTCATCGAGACTGAAAGTGTTTTTTTGTACAAAATAAATATTGTTCATAATTTTTTCTATTGTTTAACAATGGATAAAGAAACAAGTTTGGAAAACTATATCTTCAAGGGTAGGAAAGAAAAATATGGATATACTTCGAAATATTTCCATACCATATTTCCACTTTTTTCATATGTCCATATGTTCCGGAGAACACGAGTAAGTATTTTAATATGAGCCACGTCTAACGTTTCTGAACATATTGTTTTCGCATCGATTGGTTAAAACGTGACGTGAAAATAGGCTTATAAATGGGTGCATTCAGTGATTGACTCGGGAGGTTTATGATGTATTCGCAGGAAATCAGTGTGTTCATTTTACATTGAGCTCGCCCATCTCGGGAAACGGGGGTATTCCCAACTATGTCCATAAGCTTATCTAATGGTAATATTGTGACAAGTAACTAATCACAATAGAAATTTAACTCACCAGCTAAAAAAATAATTAATTCCTTGGGTAAAATTTTTTTCGAAAATAGTCATTTTTTTCTTGACAATCAGGAAAAATCGAAGAAAACTAAAATGGCTGACTTCTAGAAAATTGTATCTCTTTTCAATTTAATTCTATGCATTTTTTACGTAAAATTAACCATTTCTGAGATAATTAGGAAAAACCTTTTCCAAGATAGAGGACTTAGCACAAGCCGGATCGATAAGGAATTTGTATAGGTTATTTACAGAGGTAGGATTTACCAATCGAATATGACGTAAAACCAGGGTTGGCTTTAGATAGTTATGTGTCAGACTTGCATGCATATATGAAACGATATCTTACCTTGAAATTTATTTTAGCGAATTCCGTATTATCCAATTTATTATAAACACTCTCTCAAGAAAACTGGACGAATAGTGGGATGTACTTAACAGTAAACTACACAACAAGTATTTTTTCACTGCCAGTTACAAGAATAAAAAGGATGTTATTAATATCTGTTTTGTAGTTAAACCTCGGCGCCTTTCGTTGAAAATCCATTTATAATGCAACAGATGTAACTGGAGCATACTTAAAATATGTAAACTTTCGCAAAGTGACCACATTCATGCCCGGTGTAACAAAGTCTACTTCTTTGCCGTTTAAAAGGTCTATTGTACCAAATCCGAGATTTTTTATTTTTAAACAATTTGGAATTTTGTTTGTACTATCGCAGCAATTTCTCCATGTAATTGAAAAATATATTGTCGAAGATCGAATATAACGTTTATTGCATCAACTGTAGTAAATTCTGATGTTGGCTGATATTGAAGGTCCTATGTGGCTTGAGGCATTCATCAAACTTTCTGTGTATGGTCTTCAGATTTTCTTGAACAATTGGATCCATAAATGAATGTTGCGCCTGTGAAATAGCAACTGCGTCATTTGGATTTAACTGCTGTATTAGGGATTTCACATTTTCAAAATGACAGTAATAATACGATGTTGCCTCTAGCCAAGTTCCCCATTAGGTTATAATGGGCTGTGGAGGTAATGGAGTGTTTGACAGAATTTCATGAAATAACCGTACTCGACTTGGTGCTTTAAGAAAAACTTTCTTTACACTGTAACGAAATTGCAAGCTATTTCATTCCAGTTTGTTGTGTTCCGCGAGGAATTAAGTTTCTGCTAGTCTAGTCCAGATGGTGCCACTGATTTCTACTGGAAAAGTCGGTTTTGCAGATTTTTTGCACTAAATATCTATCTATCTTTATTGCTCATACTCTACTCTCAAATGTCTGTCTCTTTCCAAACTATAACCGAGTTTAGGTGGGAGGACAGAACGAGGCTTCCTTCTTCTTACTAGTGCAGCGTTCAGATTGAAACCATCTATAATTCTGCGGTCTGGTAAAATTTATATGTTTTCTGGTATTATCTTGTGATTTAATGCTAATCATTATTTAAAAAGTTGCTATATTGATTTAAAGTACCTTTGAGGTAATTTTCATAATAATATTGTACCGTAATTATCTTAATTTACGCCTTGGGCGAATTTGCTTTTTGGTGATCAGCTCACCTTGGTTGTTCTTTGAAACAGCCATTATTAATATTGATTAGTACCAATTTATCGTGCCTTGCTGGCAATTTATCTAATATTACTTTGATATTGTAATAATTTCAGGTGTTAATTTAAACTAACTTTCGGTTATTGTAAATTTTAGATTTACTTGGCAACGTATGTCGCCATTTTGTATCGTAGTTAGTTGTTTTCTGTCTTTGCCTGTTGATGTTTTAGGTCACTTAGCCACGTTGGTAGCACTCTGAATGTGGTGACTGGTGACATTTGAAGATTGGTACACCTGGTGGACTAAACCTATTTGTTTATAACCTTTGTGAAAATTATCTAATTTGGTGCATTTGTTTTGTGGTGGATTATTTTATACCAGTGCATATATTTATCAACCAGATCTCAGAAACGTAAGGTTTTTCTAAATTTAAAATATCGAATGCTTACTTGAACGTTTCCTTAGTATTTCTTCAGAAACGCTACTCTAGTGGAACCTTGCCTAATTCTCTGGCAAAGATACCTGCCTAGTTATCTGGCACTTGATTAACTTTTAATTATCTAAAGTAAACATATAGTCAAGTATATAGCTTTACTTAACTTTATCTGCAATTCCGTAGAACCTCTCTCGGAGGAACTAATAAATAATTTAATTTAACGTTACCTTCAAGTTGAAAACTATCATATTCTTTTATATTTAGCAAATATTTATTTACGTTATCTTTCTAGTTGTCTGTCTGTATACAGACATTCTAAATTTTATTTTCTGGAAGCTTAACTTCTTTTAGTACAAAAATATCTTAACATTTAGTGAATACCTATTTCATTTGTTTATTATCATAGCTACACCTAGTTTATTTGCTGGACTAGTATTTTTTCCATTTAACGTAACTTTTATCAATACTTAAGTTAGTTGAAGTCTTCAACTTCCTAACATATTGTAGGATACCGATCCTAGTTTGTTTAGTTTGCAATTTACTCTGTAAATTTGTGTTAACTCATATTTTGTCTACGTAGCTGGACAGTTCAAACGTCATAGCTTTTAATTTTGTTTTGCCTATAATACTGATCTCATAAAACTCTCCCCTTTTTATGTAAATACCTGGACCAAGAGAAGAGGATAACTGGTGGATCGAACTGATCATTATATACAGGGTGAAACAGAAAAACTATATTTTATACAACTGGCATTTTTCTAAAGGGTAACTGCAGTACGGACAGTGGTGAGTCAAGTTGACCCCGAACCCATTAAAAGCTAAGCCGTTGGTGGATTCTTCGCTGGACTAACCCCTTGGAAGTTAAGTAAGATCTTCGTCCCCAGTAAAGTTTTATTTGGTCAGAAGAGATTTTGTGTTGTGAGGGGATCAGTAACTCTTAATTTTTTTGTATTCTCAATAACATCATTTTTCATTTTTTTTCTTCCTCATTTCATATTATTTTTTTTGTTTTTGGTCTTCAACCACAATTAATTTTAATATATTGTATATATTGTACATCTCGTATACTTTATTATATTTTTTATTATATGCTTTATTTTATTTTTTTTATACAATCATATCTTTTTATTCCACTTCCTTACCAGCCGAATTCAAGTTTTAACATTATCTTTACCTTTTAAAAGGAAATTTTAATTATTTGGTACTTGCAAAAGTCCTGGCGCCCAGCCTAGATTTTGGTGATAACTCAAATTAATCTAAGCCCTTATTCACGACCTGCTCACTGAGCTGTCGGTCAATAAGTACAACCCCCAGCTTATTGTGTTATGCCAACAATTGGACGGGGGGTGTTGCAACACTAGATACCATATTATCAACAATTACAACAATCAACATTACTAAACCGACGGAAGCTACAGTAAATTCTTGAATTCACGATATTGCTGATTTATAATTTGATGGTAGACAGTTGTATTCCACTAGATGTAAAAAAGCAATTTCGTGGTCATGCAACACAAATATTAATAGACATATTTCCTCAGAAAACCATAAACGGGGTGTACGTAACTTTACTTACAGTGACATGCAACGTAATTTTAACTTAGAATTAATGGAATTTATGAACGAAACTAAACAATCCACATTTTAGACAATTTTTGGAAAAATGTTAACGTGTCTTTGGGGTTTACACTAAGAAAAAATATTTATCAACGGAGTGTGAAAATATTAGATAGAAATATAATAATAATTTCCAGACCACAATTTAAATACTAAGTACAAATTTTTTGGGTTATTAGGTCCAATGTAATTAAAACACTATTGTATTAACTTGCTGACGTTTCGGTATAATTTATTACCATCCTCAGGGCACTGTAATCTGTTATAGAATAATTAATTAACTGTTCAATATTATTTCTTCACTATTAGTTTGGATTAGAATTTATCATCCATATAGTTATAGAATAACTTACAATCAATTTATTTATATCTTACAGTGCCCTGAGGATGGTAATAAATTATACCGAAACGTCGGCAAGTTAATATAATAGTGTTTTAATTACATTGGACCTAATAACCCAAAAAATTTGTACTTAGTATTAGATAGAAAATTTCTTCTAAGCTTAATGGAAAGTACATCTGGCTTGGCGTGGACGAAACCACTAATGCTTACGGGTTTAAAGTAACGAATGTTTTAGTGGGTGCATTGGAGATAAATTGTTCAATGCGCGGGCACTTAATTGCCTCTAAAGTTTTGGAAGTTACAAATTCTCGCTCTATAGCGGAGGTACTGAATTGAAGTCTACAAGAGTTTTGGGGTGACAAATATGCAGAAAATAAGGACAAATTCTTATCTTATCTTACCGATGATGGAGTGAATTGTATGAAAGCTGCTGGAAGAATTTTTGAAAGAAACAGATCAGAATATACTTCGTGTTTAGCACATTGGCTTCATACCATTGCTAAAGCTATTAGGAGGTGCTACCCTAATGTTGGTAATTTGATATCTAGTGTAAAGAAAATTTTTCTTAAAGCACCAAATCGTGTATGGTTATTTCATGAAATTCTACCAAATACTTCATTACCTCCACAGCCTATTATAACCCAATGAAGAACTTGACTAGAGGCAGCATTGTACTATTATTGTAATTTTGAAAATATGAAATCCCTAATACAGCAATTAAATCCAAATGAGGCAATTGCCATTTCACAGGCGCAACAGGCATTTATGGATACAACTGTTCAAGAAAATCTGGAGACCATACACGGAAGTTTTCACGAATTCCTCTAGCCATACGACACCCTCAACATCAGCCAACATCAAAATTTACCACAGTTGATTCAATAAACGTTGTGTTCGATCTTCGAAAATATATTTTTCAGTTACAGGGAGAAATTGCTGCGGGGATACAAACAAAATTCCGAATTATTAAAAAAAAATCCTGGATTTGTTAGGATGACAGGCGTAATAGACCTTTTAAACGTCAAAGAAGTAGACTTTGCTACACTGGGCATGAATGTGGTGACTTTGCAAAAGTTTACATATTTTTAAGTATGCTCCAATTACATATGTCAACGTTGAGTAGTCCTTCTCGCAATATAAATGGATTTTCAACGAAATTCGCCGAAGTTTAACTACAAAACATTTAGAACAGATATTAATAATACACTTTTAATTTTGTAGCCGGCAGTGAAAAATACTTGTGTGTGTAATTTACTGTTAACTACATCCCCTATACCTCCAGCGTTTATAATAAATTGACTTTTTCAACTTTGGGTAATACGGAATTCGCTAAGAAAAATTTCAGGGTAATATATCGTTTCATATATGCATGCAAATCTGACACATAACCACCTAAAGCCAACCCTGGTTTTACGTCATATCCTATTGGTAAATTCTACCCCTGGTTATATGTTTTCTCCCCAATTACAATTACAACAATGCTGAAAAATAATTGTTATCAATTTTGTCACCGAGGACATATATTAAACACATCTATATCTATCTAGGTTGCACTAGCAATCTTAAGCTTATTTTTAAACACGTTCCCAACGGCGCACAGTGGTCCAAATTTAGTTGAGAACGGAACTAATACTTTTTTCCTTGAAATGTCTTAAAAGCACTAAGGAATCATGGGAAAAATATGAAAAAAAAATCTTGGCTTACAGATATGGTTTTTAAAAGGGGTGGCATGTCAGGAGCACTAGGTTCCGTATGTCTGTAGGGTTTTTTTGACTACGACCCTGTTTTAACCATTTAAAATTATTATAATCATTCTGTATATTAAACGGAATGATTATAAAATAAAAATAACGAAAATGAATTGATAATATTTAGGAGCTTAGGGGTAGTTTTGAAGGAAACACCACTTTTTTACAAACATTTATTTCAAACAGGTAATTTCAGTCACTTTCATTGTCGTCATCTGTTGATGATACATTTGTGGTTGTATGTGCTTTCATCTGCCGAACCTTCTTCCATAACCGCTGCACAAAGCGGTTCAGTTTCCGGCTTAAGATCTGGTTCCTTTAACAGGCTTATAACCTCTGAACTAAAAGATGAGAGTTTCTTGTTCGGCAATTTTCTTGAAGATGATATTAATGGATCCGACGAAAGTAGTAACCTATTCAATAAATCTTCATTTGTAGTCACCCTCGAAAACTTTCTGGTATGAAACTCTCTAAACTTTTTTAAATCTTTATTCCGAGATTCCTGAGCTTCCTCAGACAGTTGCCCAATGGGTAATAGTGCAGTTATTATTGCAGATCCGTGAAGGAGAATTTTATGAACTGACGCAGGCATGTAATACCATGGATACTTTTCCACGAACAGTCTGGCCGTTTGCACTGCATATTTGTCGAAAACCTCACAGTTAATCTCATATCCACAAGATAATGCAGATAGTATAACGCCGAACCTTCTAATTACCTCTTCATGAATACCAGTTATGGAAGCCGATTGAGCTGGATCTTTAAAAAAACGTCTAGCTGTATTTCCGTCATTTGTACTTCCACTTCCACCAGGTTTCGGAATGTCTACTAATAACCCCATTTTTTTCCTGAAATCTTCTTGTAATTTTTTTTTTCGCACTTCAACAATAGATTTATTTTCTCCTCGTATCTGCCACTTTTTTATCTCCAATCTATATGATACATGTAAAAGACATTCAAAACATCGAATCCATGCATGTAAAGTTGATAAACCAAATTGAAAAGATTGTTCGTCTGCCTGCTTTTGTAAAACTGCATCAATGTTATTCATTTCAACAGGTTTTGCTTTACATAAATAGCAGATCTGAGCAGAAGATGTGTCAGTAAGGGCGTTACAAACCTTTCCGTTTATCATTGACATTATGCAAATATATCTAATTCTGATGTCTCGGTTCTGAAATGTACAATTAGTTGGCTGAAGTTCCGCTATTTGAGCCTTAATGTGTTGAATTTCTGCCAAAGAAAGTTGTGTGGTTTCCTTCTGAAACTGGAAGCGAATCGGTCGACAATACCTTGTAGAGGATGGCCTAGGATTTTGCCATACAATTCGTTTTTCTTGATCTGGCTGCTGAGAATAAAGTTGAAGTGGTACCAAAGATGATAAAAATAAATCACCATCACTTAATCCCATCTCCTCATATCGTTGTTTATACCGTGAATATCCAGTACTACCATCGCAACCCCATTTAACTAATAATACCAAATCCTTCGATTATTCTTCAGTCAAACTTAAAATAACTAGTCCCTGTAATTGAAGTATAAGATTTGCAGTGTGATCTAAAAGATCTTGAAGCCGAACTTCTGCCAAGGTTTCCGTAATAGTGAACGCTTCTGTCGAGGGGTAGCATCTTCTCTTAGCTTCCAGAACTCTATGGTAGGCAGGATAAATATCAGCGTTATGTTTTTTCCCCTCTTTTCTTAATAGTAAATACTGGTGCTTTGACAATTTTCCTTCGACAATAATTGAAACTGCTTCATCTTCATTGTATGGTATAACATTTTTTCCGTTCTCTAGTCTTGAGCCATGAAGATCTTGTCTTTCCAGCACGAGTAGGAGTTGTGAACAAAGCTTCTGAAATCAGTTTAGAAGCTGCCTGTTGACCCTTTTCTTTAAGACTTTTTTTGGCAGCAAATGTAAGTTCCTCAGCTTCATATACTGCTGCTATATTTTCCACTCTCTTTCTTTTCGCTCTTTCTCCTATTCCTAAAAATGATTTCTTTGGACGACCAGTTGATGTACTTGGTTGTGGCTCTGCAGAGGAGCTCCTTTCTCTGAACCAAATCTGATTTTTTCAAAAACAAATGCTCCATTTAACCAACTGTCATTCCTTTTTAAAAATCGATCCACAGTATTCGCATATATATATATATATATATATATATATATATATATATATATATATATATATATATATATATATATATATATATATAAATTCAGTTCATATGCAGTGAATACTGCAAAAATATTTGTGGACAAATACCCGTGCTATCCAATGCCACCAACCGTTCACAAAATTCTAATTCATGGATCGGATGTAATCGCTAGTGCTTTACTACCCATTGGGCAACTAAGCGAAGAAGCTCAAGAGGCTAGTAATAAGGTTTTCAAAAGATATCAAGAAAAATTTTCAAGAAAAATGTCTCGAAAAAACAAATGAAGATATGCTGAACTGGTTACTGATTGCATCCGACCCGTATATTGCGAGTATGGAAGAAGCACACACGAACAAAAAGGCACTAAATAAACAGGTGTTAAATATGCTATTGCCTCCAGAAGTTAATGAATCTTCGAGACGCGAGATGGGTGATTCCATATCAGATTCTTCTGGATACGAATTCAGCAATTCCAGTTCTGATTCCGACAATAATGTTTCATCTATAAAATATTTATTTTTATCAATTTAGAATTATTTTAATATTTTTTTCTTAAAAAATAATATAAAAATAAGTCATACATTTTCAGGATTTTTCAATAATTTTATTCTACCCTTACAAGCGACCCCTTTATAAGTTTAAAATATTTTTCAAATTATTAGCTTTACAGAATTAATATGGTTGCAAAGTTTTCCAATTTTCTGTTGATATAATTTTTTCACCCCCTTACAAACTACCCCTTTTTAATATTTGATTTTTTAAATAATTTTTCCATGAACCTGAGCCTATTTGTGGGTCATTTGCCAAATTTTAGAATTTTTACCACTTTTACCTGCATTTGGCCCCACTGTGCGTCATCGTACCGTTTAATCACCGAATTACCTCCTCCCCGTAAACTAATTTCAAGGA
>JANEYF010002339.1:22500-175000 GCA_029963845.1 Rhamnusium bicolor | reverse complement strand
CTTTACCTAGTAGCCATAATTGCATAAAACATATCTACCAAGTGTGTACAAAATTGTTTTGGACAATATTATAGAGGATGTACGAAATAAATTTTTGTGGGTGACAGTGGATGGAAAAATTGACTTTCGGTGTAATAAGGTTGTTAATGTTATACTAAGAATTTTGAGTATGTAAAAGGCTTTGTTTCTATTAGGTAGCAAAAGTTGGGCTATAAACAATAAACGAAAACATGGTTTACACAGGATCCTGAGATATAAAACAATGTGTAAAATTATCTGCGCGAACATTAATGTTGCTTCTACAAACACATGTACAGACCAAATCGCTCAAATGTAACAGAATATTAGTTGTGACGTGACCATGTATGCTAATGCAATGGCAGACTTTAGTCATTCTGAATAATACATTGTGTCAAGCGATATGTATTTCATTACCTATTCATTTTATACTTTTGCTTTTGTTTGTCTACATATGTTTTTTTTCAACCATATAAGGCAATAGTAGCTATCGATTATAGACTCTGAAATAATTTCCTGACTCTGATGATGATTCATCTTATCATCTTATCAGCAATGTCTTAGTATTATGAACACCGACCTACAATGGTCGTTGGTTGTATTTCGGTTACCAAATTAGTACGACGCGTGTGGGCGTGTATTGTGATATAATTTTTACAGAAACCATGTCTCTTTTTATAACAAATCACAGACAGTTCTGTGATTTTCTCCATATCTTTGAAAACTCAACATTGTTTCTGTTTAATTTAACCATTTCAGTGGTGCCTTCTGGATAATTTTTTAGTAAATAAATTATGAGGCTTCTGTGACAAAATCTCATGGTTTTTCTTATGGATATTCATTTGGCTCAATACCGATTCTGTGCGAGCTTGTTTCAATAATTTCCAACTAGTGGACGGCTTGAAGAAACTGGCAAGGGGTTGGTTCTTTGGATTAGTCTTTTTCAGAGAAATTTCTTCGTAGTGGACTGTATGGGGGGATTTTTCACGAGGAAATAAGCCCAAAATTCAAAACACAAATTTTAATAATAATAATCTGTACGCTACAAATGTTCGAATACAAAAAAAAGTACATGTGCCATCTACACACAATTAGTCTGTGAAACGTACTGATCGCTGATTAATGATTATATTCGAATACACCGGTTCTCTGCTCTCTCTATGTTATATGGCCTCGGGCGTGGTAAAAAGCTGTGTATTAAAACTATGAGAACATAACATAAAATGCATATTCAACCCAATCGAAAGAACAATAATGAGATGAAATAAATTAATTTAACTGAAACTGCAACAGATTCGGAACAATAACAACAACAGTACTCAATTGACACAACTTAAAATTTTAAGTTTTAGAATCTTGGGGAAACTGGTGAACTGTTTCTGGGTTGGCTATTAAACTGCTCCAAGAAGGTTAAAGAAATAGTGTGAAGATATGTATCAAAATTTTTATTCATTTTTCGTTAAATCGGGAATGAATAGTTCCATTCTTCAATTTCAATCACAAGAAAATAACCAAATAAAAAAACATAAATTACGTTTTAGCCTCAATTTAAATAAGACGCATGTGGATCAATAACAGTTTGGCATCATCTAGTCATACTGTCAATGAGATTATTGATGTAATCTTAAGAGATGTTTTTCCAAATTCCTGGAATGATCGCTCCTTAGTCTCTTATAATTTGTGGATGATGTTGATGGTATATATGGTACTTTCGAATATATCCCACATGCATTTAATGGAATTGAGATCTAGTGACCCCGGTGAAAGTGGCAGTGCGAATTCCAATATTTTCCAGTACATTGGTAACAATTCTTGCCCGATGAGGACGGGCATTATCATTCAAGGAAAAAGTTCTCACTGATGGTAATATGAAATGAAGAATAATGTTGTTTATGATATTGTCAATATATACTTGAGCTGTAATCGTTCTCTCAACAATAAACAAGTCATATCATCCATTGAAGCATATGCCTCCCTACACCATAAAAATAGATTTTCGTAGTAATAAAAAAGAAATGTAGACCTTAGTATTTTCTGCAATTCGACGTAATAAATCTACATTTTTATTTAAAGACAGTTGTTTTGGAAAGGGTTAAAGAGAGATTTATATTCTTATTTTGCATGCATGGTGAAAGCACTGTCTACTGCAGTTTTTTGATAAAGATTAAATTGTACAATTAATCGAGAAGCATATCAAACTGTCTGTTTGATATGCTTCATGTTTCGTCTTTAAAACCCTACGTTAGTTATTTCCCACACATACCTCAAATTTGAATTTGTCACTCCAAATAATACTATTCTATTGCATCTGTGACCAATTCTGATGATTTTTTCGACCAAATTAATCAAGTTTTTTTGCGTCTTGTAGTTAACAATAGTTTTTATTTCGCCCAAAAGTTAAATATAAAATGCACATTTTTTCTACCTATTAAATAATTTACTTTGTAGAATTTATATCCCAATCGTTTGATATTCCTAAGACAAGTTGATCTTAAAACATTTTTTTCCAGTTGCTTGATTTCACTCTACAGTTAATTCACCACAATTAACACGACGATTTTTTCAAAATTTGCCTTAGTGCTCTCATATTGGTCGGTGGTATACTAGACGTTCTGTCTAAATTTGTTTTTTTTCTACTGCGCCTCTAATTTTGTATAATTTTACGATATTCCGTATAGTATAACGAGATATTTGCAGTTGTTTGGCAATTCTACCACCCGAATGACCAGAATTATATAAATTAACAATAATATTGCGTAAATCTTCAGATATGACTTTACCCCGCACCATAATGTTAAGCTGAATACTGTATTTCTACTAACAATATGTCACTAACAACATTCAACGACTAGCAATTGTTTTGTTTCAACTCAAAACTAGTACCATAAACGAAACACAATTTTAATCTTATGGGCCAAATGAAATAAATCTGACATAAGTTTTGTTTGAAAAATACTGCCCTGTTCATTTTTCTTTTTATATGTTATGTTTGTCAGAATTAAACAAAAAAACATAAGAAAATTAACAAATGAAAGTTTTATCAAACGCAAAACTTTATTTCGTTACTATCTCGGATTTTATTTTTAAGTTGCCACCAAATTATCTGTCGGACCAAATGATATGACGCTGGGCTCGTATATAAATAAACACATACATATCAATTAATTTAATTATGTGAACACTGCTTAAAAAATACAATGTTTTTGTATAATTGCTGGCTCTGAAAAATGGTAAATATTTCCGACACCTGATAATAATATAAACTTTTAATTGTTAATTTACATATAATATAACTTAAATTTGTGATTTGACAGTGAAAATATCTACTATTAATAAATCACAGATTTTGATTACATTAAAAGATAATAACTATTAGATAGAAATGTCAGGCAAGACAAGTCCTTTGGAAAAGTCCATCAGACATGTTTCGAATAGTGGACTAGTCTGAGGACTTGTCAACAGTGTTGCCAGATGCGAGTAACCAAAATACTCCACAAATTCACTGAAAATACTTACATTTTCCTCACAGCAGCTTTAAAATCCTCACAGCCTCAAAATGATATTATTTAGACCATCATATTCTTAAAATTCTTTTTAAACAAAATTTATAATAAATGTTAAACTTTAATGAGTTATTTATAAACAAGTGCCGGGACGCGGCATCTACCGGAGGCCATTTACATTAATTATAATAATTATAACTGCTTCCACATTGCAACACGGCGGTGTAAGCAGTGCAGACACCACGAAAGAATTTCTTGCATTCAGCAAACTCCATCACTTTTAATGTCTACAGTGTCTACCTCTAGAGTCTAACCAGCTAAATAAGTAATGTTAAATGTATAGTTTAGTCCTTGAATATAAAAAAAATACTTACTTAATTAACATGTGTTAGTACCAGTTGCTTATTGACAGATGTCGCTCTGCGGGACGAGACTCGGTGACAACCACTGTCGCAGCATTGCCAATGTGTAGTGTAGTGTAATGAGTCAACGTGTACAGTTGAATTTCATAAAATATCATTATTTATTTAATAATACTGAAATCTTCACCCAATCCTCACAGAATCCTCACAATTGGGTCATTACTCATTTCCTCCCCAACCTTCCAAACGATCACAATGTGAGCATTTACTCACACATTGGCAACGCTGCTTGTCAACGTGGAAAAATAGAATGCGTATGCGCAGCAAATCTCGTAAACTGCGTTTGTAAATTTTGACCAGGGTTGCCTAAATGTACAATTTATAGCCACATTCAAGGAAATGTAAATCTTTCTTGACCATAAAACTAAGAGAGTTACTGGATAAATATATTGCAACTGTAACAATTATTGTAATTAATAAGTTAAAGATTATAAGTTACCTATTTAATTTTAAATGCCATTAAGATTAATAGTAAAAATAAAATCCTGAAAGAGATTAGCCACTTGTTAACATCAAACTAAGGACTGAGAGCACAATGTATTTTTTTATTATTTGTTGAAACTGTAATAAAGTAATATCAAAATAATAACAAGAAAATCGACAGTGAGGAAATATTCTTCAGGGAAGGAAACAAGACATTAGAAATTAAAATGTTGGATTTATCACAACTTTTTTCATTTCACTTTTAAATTTATTTGGGTTTAAGTGTTTCAAATCTTAATTGATTGTATCAATTGCTGTCTGCACTATATTTTTATTGTTGAGGTTATCTAATTTTCCGACTAGTCTGAAGTAATCCGGACATGTCCGTGTAAACTTGTTCTAATATTATTTTTCCACGAAATCCACATCTTTAATTACTAATAATATTAACAAAAACTACAAAATAGTAATAACTAAGTCCTAAAACCATTTTAAAGATCACACCATGCTTGGTCTTGTATTAAACCAAAAATAAGTGCCTACGTATCTCCTACTTTGTGAAATTAAATAAATAATAGCTGATATAGATATTTATTATTTAGAAAAAATATTTATTTAGCCATTAATACTAACAAATGCAATTTTATTTATATTCAATATTCGAAATAATTGAAGTACTAAAAAAATTTTACCTGATTAAGTAAAAAATAATTCACTATTAACAAATTTAATTTATATGGTTTTCTATACAATAGATATGTATTTTGAAAACGACACAAAACTTTGCAAACGAGGAACTAACTGTAGACTATATTTGGACGTTTGGTCTTAATTTGTATATTCGGTGTGCGTGTGTGTGTGTGTGTGTGTGTTTAGTGGTGTATGCGCGTGCGTGCGCATATTTTTATGTATATGTGTGTATTTAATTTATTTCAACTGAAAAACAGATTCTCTAAGCAGTTCTCCTTCACAAATTAATTTTTTATTTAGAATAATACTATCATAAATTTGGATTTATAGACATCCTGATTGGATAATCTGTTTATTAAATTATTTATTTATTTCATAATTCACCACTCCTACACACTAATCTAGCATTACAAATATTTGTATTATTTGAATACTCTGTTTTTTTAGTTTTTGCATTCCCTGGTATACAGTTCAAAGAAGAATTATATGTATATGATTTTTGAATTTAGAAAAATAATAAGCAAAAGAAAATATAAATTTTCTTAATTTTTATCATCTTTGCATCATAGTTTCTTATTTTAAAACTACAACATATAAGAAACTATAAATATTTTTTTTTTTATTATTATTTAATTATAAATTTTATAAAAATTTTTATTTCTTTTCCTTTTAATAGTCAATAAAGTATATTTTTTTGTTACTATGATAAAGCTAAGCTGGTCTTATTTGTTAAAAATAAAAAATAAACTCAATTGTCTTGTTTTTCTCCCAAGACTGATATTATTTAAAAATCAAAATAATTTGTCCATGGACAGCAGATAATTTCGCAAAAACAAATAAGAAAAAATAATTGAAAGTAAGTATTAATCCATCACCATTATTAAAATTTTAAAAATCGCTTTTTAAAAATATATCAGAAAAAGCATTGATTTGGAGAATATTTTTCGTATATCACAGTTAAATAATAATAATAATAATAATAATATATCGTAATATTAAACCTATAGTAAATCTAAAAAGTTTAAATATTCTATCTTGATCAGTTCTAATTTACTAGCACTGAAGTAGTTTCACCAATTAGCAAAACACTATAGTACCTACTATATACTCGATACTCATTTCGCCAACTAAGTTGGCGTCATGAGATGATTAAAACTAAGCTTATACTAACTTAAACCAATGATGTACTAATATCTAAAAATGGTAATTGTCCACTCTTTTCAATTTCGTATGTGATTTATACTGAACAAAAACTAATATTTAACAGATACGAAGTTGTCCACATTTGCGATTTACTGTATTTCGATATTAAGCAACGGTTGTTATAAAAAATATTTACCGATTGTATAAAGTTTCTACGCTTAGCCTTTTTCTATTCATCAAAATGGTATTATTGCTCTTTGTTATTAAGGAAAGTAAGTTACTTAATAAGTAACAACAAACATTTTATGCCCCTTTCTTTATCATTAACGCACTTGTTGATTTTAAGCAATTCAAACATTACGTTGACTATTATCGAATTTTAAAGTTTCTTTTTTGTCCTGTACTGAAAATCACTTTGTAGCGAAAAACTGTTATTATTGGTAAGGTATTACCTATTTGAACAATGTGAAAACTTAATTTGTTAACAGCTCCTCTAAAAAAGTTACATAGTGTCCGTAGGGCAGTATTTAACGTAGTAAATATGTCGACGGCTATTGGACAAAAAGGGGTAAGCGGCTTTTACCAAATTTTACAGGTTTAAGGTTTTTTTAATAAAATTAAAAACAGTTAAACAAAAAATACCTTGTCCATGGTGTCGAAATAATCGCAGTTGAGCATATCAGCCTGTGCCACTATGAGATTTCGGTGTTTATTAATTTATAATCTCAATTTATTTACAACTAAAATTATCGATTACGGTTCTTCAACTTCAATTTTAACGATTCTCGAGTTTTTGGTGGATTCAACCGTAGTGTTAGACGAAACACTTGATCCTTAGGATATGTTTTCCACAATAATCTCATTTTCAGATTATTGTCGCCTACTCCCTTTTTATCGTAACACCATCAATGTATTTATGGATTAATATACGGAATATTTAATTAGTTATTTTCCAGTGACATTTTATAAACATCCTGTCCAAGAGCCGCTACGAATGTTTTCCACAATAATCTTGTTTTCAGATCATTGTCGCTTAAGCCTTTTTATCGTAACACCATAAATGTATACAATAGATTAAAATATGGAATATTTCATTAATTATTTTACAGTTACATTTTATGTATTAGCAACGCTTATAAACTGTCTCAAGATCAAAACGTCGAGCATTAACAGCGAAGAAACATAATCTCACTCATTAGGCCAATACAATTATCTCAAAATATCAAGATACTAGTTTAATGTGGGATGTTACATTGCAATATATATCCTATTGATTCATTTAATTGGACATAAGTTTTTTTGTTATGGTTTCCAAACATACCACTTAATGACAATTGCTCACGGATTCACAGTTGTTTATAAATGTGAACATATCGGCTTTCGCAAGGCTGCATTTGATGGTAAATATTGAGCTTTACTAAGTAATTGTTGATTATTTTTAACTGACTGTACAAACATCATCAGTAACCTAAAATATTTTCTGTTCATTTTGATCAAAAAATAATCCTGTCCATTTCATTGGACATCAGGTCATTATGCCTACAAAAAATTTTAATAAGTATTTCTTGTAGCAATTTTTGGCAATAAAGCATATTTGAGACCTGGAGAAGACAATGATAGGTTACTGCAATGCCTAGACAACTCGGATTTAGAGATGTCCGATGCTGAAATTTCTGAAAATGAGCTAGATGAATTTAATGCGATAGCAATGAAAATGAAGAGAGATTCGATCATCCTGAAAATAATCTACAGAACATAGAAATAGAGATGGTTGAAAACGAGTTAATAGAAGAAGAACCAGAAGGAGAGGAATTAGATGATGAGCTACTTAGTAAATTATAGAAGACGTCTTGATGATCAAAGGTCTGCTGGAAATTCAAAACAGAAGACCTAGGAAAAAAGGGGCCAGTTTGTTCCAATGAACTTCGATTTACTTTTACAGATCCAATGTTCCATGAAAGAGAAAGATGGAAAGTCGAAGATTATATCAAAGTTTATTTTGACGATTCAGACTTTGAGAATATTTGCAATTGCACAAATGTTAATTATTTGGGAGAAAAAGAAAAACCCATGAACCTATCTACTACAGAAATATATTTTTTTTTTGGAATAGCTATTCTAATGTCTTGTCTAAAATTCCCCAAATTAAAATGTACTGGGCTAAAATGACTCGGGTTAACACAATCGCCAGAGCCATGACTCGTGATAGGTTCTTCCAAATAAGGAATCATTTAAAAGTTGTTATTGATGGTGATGTATCCGAACCAGTCAGGAAGGAAGTTAAACTTTTCAAAATTCGCCCTTTACATGAAAAAATTAAAAAGGGGATGTTTATCACTCCCTAGGTACGGCGAGATTGCAATAGATGAGCAAATAATCCCTTTTAGTAGAATGTGTCACATGAAACAATTTCTGCGAGGTAAACCAAACCCAGAAGGATTGAAAAACTTTGTCTGTGCTACTACATATGACCTTGTCTTAGACTTTGAAATTTACCAAGGAAAACATACTTTTCTGTACACTAACGCAACGAATCTAGACGTTGGACCCTCTCCGTTGTAAGGCTATCTACCACACTTCTGGAAGGAACACAGACTCGCGTTCTGTTGGACCAAAAAAAAAGTTCGAGCATTTTCCTTCCATTGCATCTGCCCTGAAGAGCTCCGTACGATGCAAAAATTATGATTGCAAGCTACTAAATTCTATTGCGAATCTTGCAATATGTTTTCGTGTTTAACTGGTACTAACAATTGTTTTAAAATATATCATATGCGAAATTCGTTCTGAACTAGACCTGAGGTCCAACTGGATGGACATAATTTTTTTCATACTTAACGAAAAATAAAAATTCTCAAAAAATGTCTATCTTTTAGTCATGTCCTAATTAACATAATTCTAAAATTTCATCGAAAACAAAAGAGTTTTCAATGCTCAGGACTCGGGAGGATCTGAAGTTAGTTGAAATTTATAAAAAAAAATACATTTAGTTTACATTTCTATTTTATAAATATGCATTATTTATTGACGGTAGTAAACAATTTTCTTTTCCATCCCTAACATTTTTCTCAAAATTTCAAAATAAAAATTTCCTATTTGTATGATTTTCAGGAATCGTCTTTTTCTTCTTCCTCTAACGTTAGCAACGAGTTTTTAACTTCGCAGCTGTCTTTTGTTGTTTTATGATTAACTTCTCTGCAGACTGCCAATGTGATGTCATCGGCGTTTGAAATGCACATATTTTATTAATTGATATTGTAATATTAATTTTTTAAACCGAAATGTTATTGTTTAACAGAGATTCCACTAAAATTTTGACTTAGTGCTACAACCGAATTGACATATACAATATATGGCAAACCTTCTTAAATCCTTTTAATATAATGTATTTGCCAAATTATTTGTCTACTAGTCTATTTACCAGTATGTGTGTAGTTCTGTGTGTCGGTATCTACGGTAAAACAAAATATATGCCGATGGGAAAATAATTAATTTCATAATATTGTGGGTTATACAGTAAATTTGTTGGACATGACACTACCAGGAAATATGCTTTAAGTGAATGCTATTTTATTTCCAATTATTTTATTTAATAATTATCATTCGTAAAAATCTCAATAAATCAAGAATGTTTTGACATAGTCCTCCTCGACCACCAACTCAAGGTGATGTGTGTCATCGAGTTCTCGGCACCTGCGGAGAAGAACATCACCTTGAAGGAGGAGGAGAAACGGAACAAATATCGCGATCTCCGGTACAAGCTCCAAGTGCTGTACCCAGGCTACTCGGTAAAAATGGTCGTCCCAATAATCGCTGTACTCGGAAAGCCTACGCTGCTCTCGGAACTGAAGATCATACCGGCCTGCCTAAAATCAGCGGGTGGCTGGCGGGCCAAATGCAGAAGTCGGTCATTCTGGGTTCTCTCCGTCTGCTTAGGGCACATGATTCTGGTATCTACAGTCACTAACTCTACGAGATGTGGGGAGTGGCTGTAGTTAATGCGCCGGCGCGACTCCCGTGAGGCGTCGGAGGCCACGGGAGGACTGTCCGGCACGGGAAAATCCGAAAAAAAAATAATAATATGGTTTTATTTTAGGTGAAGTCTAGCCTAAGCTACTCAACTCAGCCTGTTAAAAAAATTTAAATATTGTACAACTAATATTCTTATATATTTATATAAATTTGAATAATTCGGACATAAACTTATGAAATTACTTAATACATACTAATATTTAAAAGTAAAATGACTGGTAATAATAATAATCCTAAATCATAGTGAGTGTAAAATAATATGGCAACACGTGAAAATGATTAAATATACTTATTAATTAAAACTAAATAGAAGCTAAAGTTAAAACTAAAACTAAAACAGTGGGAGTAAATTAAAATCTAATTTTCTATGAGTTTATATTTTGTTGTAACACAAAATAAGCCTTAATCTTATTACGGAATCTATTTACTGGTAGCAATTTTAGTTCATTATTTTTTTTATTGTATGTAATTACAATCAGTAATCACTGAATTGTAAGAGAAAGAACGTCAGAAGATGGCTGTATGATGTTGAGGATTGGATAGTAGATTCCCGAATCTTAAATTCGCATTGTGAATATTATACCTATAGTTAATTTTTTCGCGGAGGTAAGGTAGGGATGAGGTTAATAAAAGATTGTGAACAAATTCTGACAAATGATATTTATACAGAGTGTCTATTTGAATCCAATCAAGCTGTAGCATTTTTAATGATACTCTGTCGCACTTTTTTAGTCTATATACAAATATACAACAATTATTTTGTATTTTTTGGAGACGATATTGTGTTAGTTTATCCAAATAGGAATAATAAAGTACAAATCCATCGTTTAGTATTGGGAGAATGAGTGATTCACACAATTATTAACATGACATTTTTGAGATAATAGAAATTAATTGTGAAGTGAGAAAAAAATATGTCAATTTCTACTAAATTAAATTAATTAATACCTAATATTATGTATGTAAATTAATTTATCATCTTCGCGAGCTATGATACATTGCTTCCATATAATAAAATTATGAGCTGGCGTCAGCTGGCCATATCAAATCTTTAAATTTCTGAGTACACATTTTAATAAATAAATAAATATAAATATCTTTATTCATCTTTTAGGCTATAATACATTATAGATAAGATATGTCAGCAGATGGCCATATTAATATATTAATTATAAAAAAAGTAATTCCTGGTGGAAGTTCACTTACATAAAAAACATATAACAGTATAAGAAATACAATTAGATACATATACATAGAACAAAAAACAAACAATACAAATGTATTATTGCACTTACAATTTGGTAATCAATTAATAATACATACACACAAAATTGCTAAAATATTTGTTATAGCTATCGTACACTATCAAGTACATGTTAACAACTGCAACTGACTACTCACTCTGCGCGCTTTCATCCGCGCATGACCCAAACCAATACAAATCAATATGACACACATCTCTCCCCTTAAAAAAAGAATTGAACATATACCAAATAAATATAGTTTAAAAAAACTAAAAACCACGCTTTTAAAGCACATCAAACTAAAAAAGTGAAAAATAATTTTTAATATAAACTGAAAACAATAATGAACGAAAAATACTAGTATTATTGTGAAAAAAGCGTGGGTTGCTCGATATACGAAAAATATGGCACAAAGCGCCCCACGCTTTTTTCACAATAATACTAGTATTTTTCGTTCATTATTGTTTTCAGTTTATATTAAAAATTATTTTTTACTTTTTAGTTTGATGTGCTTTAAAAGCGTGTTTTTTAGTTTTTTAAACTATATTTATTTTTCACTTTTTAGTTTGATGTGCTATGAAAGCGTGTTTTTTAGTTGTTTTAAACTATATTTATATTGCTTATTGATGCTGATATTATAACATATTACGATCCAACAGATATTTCTGAAAAAAAAATATTTTTTTATTTCAGCCGTGGGATTTGAACTCACGCCCGAGGAGTCTGTCGTTTCGCGTCGACTGCCTTAGCCCGCTCGACCACCGCGACCTAGCTGACAATTGCGGAATGTACTTACATATTAAGCCTTTGCTCGTACGCAGAGGATACGTGAAGAAAGGACTGGCGATCCTGATCAGGATAATGATATAAACTTATCAAATTATTGTATTGTTACCGGTTCTTCGTAAGTGTACAAAGTTTCAATTAAATCTGTCCGTTTAAAGTGGGTCAAAATCGAGTCCAATGAGTCGGTTACAAACAAACAAACAAACAAGCAAACAAGCAAGCAAGCAAGCAAGCAAACATACAGGTGAAGCTAATAAAAGCGTGTTAAAAAGGAAAGAAAAAAATTTTACAACTTATTATATTCTAGACTTTCAGGAGGTTTCATTCGTTTTGTACGACTTGGTAATAAATCTTCCTGTATATCCTCCAATTCCTTATTAGAAAAATTGGCGGAACTACTAATGTCCACCACAGTAACCACATCCTCATTAATATCAGTATTATTATTGTTAGGTAAACCTGACTGTTTAAAATCCAATTTTTTTATTTGATTTAAATGACGTTTCCATTGTACATTATTTAATTCTAGAATTTTTACAACACGTTTTGCCAATTCTTTTAATAATAATTGCTTTGATCCATGTAGCTTTATTCACATCTTTATAGTTTTTCACCGTCACTAATTCACCGTTCACAAATTCTACATATCTTTTACCTTTATGAAAAAATTTCTGTCTATTTTGCTCTTTTAGGACTTGATTTTTTACATTCTCATCGCAATGCGGTAACAGCATATCAAAACGCGTGCGTAAATTTCGCCCAAACATTAAATTCGCAGGACTGCGTTTTGTCGTACAATGAGTTGTATTACGATAATCAAACAAAAAATTATTAAAATTTTTATTTAAATTTAACTGAGTATTTTTACCCAGTGCATTTTTTAAAGCATATTTTACCGTTTTCACGAAATTTTCGGCCGCTCCATTGGATGAAGGATGGTAAGGTGGCGAAGTAATATGTAGAATACAATTTTGTAACAAAAAAATCCTCAAATTCTTTTGAACAAAAAGACGTACCATTATCCGTCACTATTTGCTTTGGTAAACCAAAACGAGCAAAACAAGATCTTAAAATTTCGATCGTCAAACTCGAAGTTATGGAATGCATAGGAAAAGCCTCAATCCATTTACTATGTGCATCTAAAATAACTAAAAATTGTCTGTTAAATAGTGGACCCATAAAATCTAAATGTAAACGATACCAAGGTTCGTTAGGCCACGGCCAATTTACTAAAGTTGCTTTATTAGGTTATTTTTTATTTAACAAACAATTTTCACAGGTCTTACTTACTTCATCAATATTTTTGTCTAACCCGGGCCACCAAAAATATGACCTCGCCAAGCTTTTCATCTTGACAATGCCCATGTGCGTAGCATGCAATTTGCGAATAATATTTTCTCTTAAAATATCCGGAATAATTATTCTATTATTCCATAATACACACTCTGATTCGACACTTAACTCATTTTTTATTTTTACAAATGGTTCACACATTGTATCTATCTTCTGTGGTCACCCATACTTCAAGTATTTTAAAATTTGTGATAAGGTTTTATCACGTAAAGTTTCCTCTCTCACTTTTTTTAAAATTAATTGGAAAATTCCGATTTTCTGAAAAATAATTAATAAAATTTATATCTACATCATCCCAACAATTTTCCTCGAAAGGCAATGGAAGACGCGACAACGAGTCTGCACGGTTCTGTTCTAACTTGACGAACTTAATATCATACTGGTAATTTGACAGTATCACAGCCCACCTTCGTAACCGATTTCATTTAATGTATCTCAAAATAGGATTGCAAAATAATAGACTAGTAGGACATTAACTAAATTATTTAGAAAAATATTATACGCATAATTTAAGTGTCAATTTACAAACTGCTATTTTAAAAAAATTCACACTAATATAAGTGGGTCTCTTGGATTGGCAAGGCCAACTGCCAAAGAACAGGGGAACACGTGCTTAGTTGTCTATAAATTATATAAGTAAAAACCCGTTTTCCCGCAATGATCCTATTTGCACGACTGATTGCATATATTACAGGTACATAAAAATTGCATACATACCAATTAATTTAATTATATGTATAAGACTCTTTAATAATTAAATTTTTTTTTATATAACTGCCGGCTCTGAAAGATGGGGAATATTTCCGGCACCTGATGATAACACAAAAACTACAAAGGATGATAAAATGTATAAACTTTGGTCTTATAATACATGATTCTTGCTTTATGCCTTTTCATACAAAATAACTATTTTTTACAAATATTATTTAATAATTTTATGTTTGCAAATATAAACAGATTTTCAATATAATTTTGAATTTATCTAAGGTAACTCGCCAATGTCCCATTAAGAAGAGATAATAATCTGAATTTTATTAATATGTTTCGGACGGGGGGCCCGTTCTACTCAAGTTCCTTTACAAGTAAAAAATTGCACCGGCTTTATATGCACTTTTGGAGTTAAATCAGTTGACGCCAGGATCCAAGTATTCCTTGCGCATGTTATAACTGCACGTATGAGTTTGGAATGGAGTAAAGGAGTCTGATTGGGGGCCTTTGAATAGATTCGGTTAGCAGTGGCATGCATATTCGGTAATATTTCATGAAATTTTTCCAGAAGTTTTAATAGTTTTTTATTATAAATACAACCTGGTTACAATGGGAAATTCAATGATTGAAACTTTTTTAAACAAGTTAGTTAAAGTAAATGTGGGAACCTTTTCCAGAAATTGTCATGTACGATGCGGCATTATAGAGTATCAAAAAAATGTGTTCAAATTTATAGTCTTTCTAGAGTAAATTCAAGGGCTCATTAATAAAAATTTAAAAATGTTTCATGTTTAATATTAATTAATTATTTTGGAGCTAACAGGTGACACCTCGGGTGACACAAAAATGCGCCTACAAAAAATTTCTAATATGTTTGGCAACATATTAGTTGTTTCATCTACAATACATTTACATACTCGTCACCTATGTCCTTTCAGATATTTGTAAATAGTTTCGTCATATACTATATCCACATAATATTTACGGAGAGTTATTGGATTTGGAATTTTATGTAAATAAGAATTAAGCAGTTTTATCTAAGGGAATAACACTCAAAATAAATGCTAAAGTCTTTAAATATATTAATCCAATAAAAACAATAGAAAATAAAATATATAGGACATTATTTAAACATAAACGTGAATTTAGCGATACTGAACGAGAGAACTCCACATCATAGCAAACCTCCTCATTTTTATGGTTTAGCAAAAAGTCATTACCCTGAGTTCCTCTAAAACCAACTGTAAGCTCTAATTCTCCATGTGGTAATATTTTTGTTAAACATTTTAAATCCATTTTCAGGTTATTCTGAGTATTGTATTAAAATAGCAAATCTTTTTTAGAAAAAATTTCAGAAAATAATTTTACCAGTGATCATCTAATGGTGAGTTCTGACGTAGTAAGTCTTTTTACAAATGTTACAGTAGATAAACTTTAACTATAATTTTAAATAAATACGAAATGATAGGAACTTCGTGAATAGAACAAAGCTAAATATAGAAAGATAATTACTTACGCTTTGCATTAAAACAACCTACTTTCAATTAGAAAATAATTTTTGGGGACAAGATTTCAGTATGACCATGGGTTGTTCTTCCATTTTAAGTAATATTTTTATTTATGATTTTGAGAAAAACAGTATTATTTATAATTTAACTTATAAACCCATTGTATGGAGGACATAATATATGTGGCTAAAATGTTTGCAATTTGGCCTTACAGCTTTGAATATTTGAATAATTTATTTAAATCGTATTGAAAGAAAAGATCATCAATTGAATTTACTATAAAAATAGAAAATAGTTTCTCCTACCTGTAAATAAATGTTCTCGTAAGATATCTGCCTGTCTCTGTACCCTATACTTCATCAGAATTTAAATTCTCTCTTTTTTTTGTCTTAATTGATCCATTCCCAAAAACGACAAAATAATAAATAGTATTTCAACACTGACGTAGTTTTCCACGAAAAACCAAAACACCATACACTGCACTCGACGCGCGTTTCGCCAACAAAGTTGGAATCATCTGGAGATGATTAGAACTAACCTTATGCTAACAATGTATCCTATTTATACCTAATCTATTGTCACGGTTTGGTAAACCGTGAGTCACTAACCAATAAGGTGAGCTATTTGGGATTG
This sequence comes from Rhamnusium bicolor, assembly GCA_029963845.1. Taxonomy (NCBI): domain Eukaryota; kingdom Metazoa; phylum Arthropoda; class Insecta; order Coleoptera; family Cerambycidae; genus Rhamnusium; species Rhamnusium bicolor. Next base: position 158,540 of record JANEYF010002339.1, on the reverse strand, counting down.
GCTCTCTGTCAGTATACATACTACTTTTACACTTTGTGATTTTCAAGCTCTTAAATGCATTCAGTTTTCTAGTATTTGTTACATTCCTAATCAGTCTTGAATTGCTAATATTTGTTTTATGATTGTTCCCAAATGCATGTTGTGCTACGCTAAAATTATCTGTTCTACCATTTTTTAGATGCGCCATATGCTCTTTGAATCTAGTTTGAACTGATCATCTAGTTTGTCCAACATACTTTTGATTACAGTCCTTACAGCTAATTTCGTAAATCCCCCACTTTACGTTTGTTTCAATTTTATCTTTTGGATTGCCTAAAAGTTGTAGTTTATTTCCCAATGAATCAACCACTGCCATACCTATATCTTTAAAAATATTACCAATACTACGGATGAATCGAGGATCGAATAGAATCGATACAAATTTCGGATTTTCTCTTTCATTTTGAAAGGTCGAGGAATTTCGAAGTGTGTTTAAATTTTTGTTTCCTAATTATTTTATCAATTAAACTTCCAGAATATCCATTACTCGAAGCTATATCCTTAATCAATGTCATTTCTTTTTCAAACCTCTCCTTATTGAGGGGGGAAGCTTAATAGGCGATGAACTAGAAAATTAAAACTCGCCATTTTGTGTTAATAACAGTAGTGAAAGTTCTTAAGGATATATCTTGGAGTACTGGTATCTTTTCTGTTTATGTTAAATTTTAACTTATTTTCTCTATCTCTAATTACTAATACATCTAAAAATGGTACTTGTCCAGAGTTATCAATTTCATATGTGAATTTATCTGACGCGAAACGATTGTTTAATTTAAAAATAAAGTTGTCATTATCAGCGACTTTTGTATCAAATACTGCAAAAATATCATCCACATGCTTAAGCCAAACCCTGGGGAAATACTCAAATTTTTCTTTTGCTTCTATCTTGAATCTGTTCATGAAGAAACTGGTAATGAATGGTGACAAAAAGTTACCCATTGCTGCTCCTTCATGTTATTCGAAGAAATTATCGTTGAATCGAAAACAATTTTCTTTCATGCAAAGTTTAGTGAGTGAAGATATTGTTTTACTACATCTTGACTGAGATTGTTTAATGAAATGGTATTTCAATAACAATAAAAAAAATTACACCAGTAACAGTCACTTTTCAAATAGAAGAGAATATTTTTTTATTAAAAAAGAAAACGAAATAAAATCGGTAGCCAATTTTTCAAGAAGAGTGCATTTTTGAATCAAAAATACCAACTGCCACTTGTCAACACATAAAGTGTATTTTTTATAGGAAAAAAAATTAGAAACGTAACAAAACTGTTTTGCAAAAAATCGGAAATACAAAAAGATACTTTTTAAATTAATAAAACACACAAATAAACAAAATTGCGTAACATTGGTGTGTCGATCAGTTATTTTCACAAATTCTTTTTATATGAGTGATTTTCCAAATTAATATGATGACTATGTATTAAAATTAAAATGTTCGGTGTTTTTTAAATTAATTAAATAGACATACCTAATTATGTTAAAATCCAACGTTAGCCATAAAAACACTAACTGGTAGACTTAAAATAATCACTGATATAACTTTGCCAAAGTTATCAAAGAAATCACTCAGAATTTCGTATATTTTCGTATCAACATTTAGGCAACAAATCTATTCAAATAAACAATAATTTAAAGATGCTTTCAATATCAAATTCTTCCTTAACGGCAAATCATTATTTCCGGAACAATTTTTCCTCTTTAAATTAAGTATATGTAATTTTTTAAATATTATTATTATTCTGGATGTCAAAATAAGAAATAAATTTGGTATTATTGTATACATTTGTATTTAAATTAGCACAATTAATTGATTATTTACAAAATTATCTTAGTTCCAAGCAGAAGAATGTTCATAATAAGTGATTTAAAATATTTATTTACATTTATAATGCAACAATAAAAATAAATTCTGAATGATATCACTGGATTAAAATACATTAACTCATGCGGAATCTTAAGATGCTCCTGATTTAATAAGTGTGGGTACAAACTATAATCAGTAAATTATTAACTATATTAACATAAGTATCATTGACGTTTTATATAAATACCAGAACTTCCCCAAATATTATCATTATAGATCAGTTCTGTAAACAAATCTAAGTCAATATGAAACTGGTGAGTTGAGTGATATCATTTAAAAAAGTGCTTTAAAATTGTAAAAATTTTAAGTGAATAGTGAATAACAAGATATTCGTAGATTTCTTATATAGAAACACCAATTCTAATGAGAAAAAATAGTGAAAACGTCTACATATCATCGAGTGCAGCATTAATGGCAACTGTTCGTATATTGACCCAAAAATCTCAGTACTATATTTAACATAAATTTTCATAGTTTTCTGATATAATGCTAAATATTTATTGACAAATATTAACAAACATATACCTAATTTGAAAATAATTGGAATACTTGTTCACGCTCTCAAACCAAATATGTAATTACTTATATTTTCTTCATATTTTCATAAAATAATATTATTTTACAGAAACACAAACAAATTTAAATTATAATTACCTATACATATATTTAAATCAAAATTAAAATATCATCACAGATATAATAGGATGCCACAAATAAATAACTATAGACAATATCAGCACAGATTTAAATTTTTTTTAATATTTGCCATTGATACTATGTTCGAAATATGTTTTGACATTCTACTTAATTTTTCTTAAGAATTGGGACAATATTTAATAATAAATGTCTTTATTGATAGTTCACACAATTATTATATAATAATAAATTATTATAACAACAAAATATGGTGGAGTTGTGCGGCGAGGTTAAGCCAAAGATTATTGCTACTCTTAACCGCATCTATTACTTAATCTCTTACCTAAATTAACCTAAAATTAACTAAATTGTCGACTATAAGAATCCCTATAGAGTAGGTGAGATAATCAAAGTCAACTTATAACAAGCAAATGAAATATATTGTACGCATAAATAATTGTATTACATTAAAAAAAAAAACAAATAAATAACTATGGCAAAAATGAAAATTGAAGCAGATGAAAACAAAAAATTAACAGACAAAAAAATATTAGACATATATAAAAAAAAAAAAAAAAAAAAAGAAAAAAAAAAAAAAAAAAAAAAAAAAAAAAAAAAAAAAAGAAAAAAGGGGGGGGAAAAAAAAAAAAAAAAAAAAAAAAAAAAAAAAAAAAAAAAAAAAAGGGGGAAAAAAAGAGGGGGGAAAAAGGGGAGAAGAAAAAAATAAAAAGTTTGTTCCCTTCACCTTTTTTTTAAAAGGGGGGGGGAAAAATAAAAAAAAGAGGGGGTGGAAAAAAAAAAAAAAATGGGATTTAAGGATTTAAGTTGCATTAAAAATGGTCGAATTTTCGTACACCACATACAAAGCAACAACAGGAACTTCCCTCTACGCAATTTTTTATCAGTGTATTGAGGCACAAATAATAAACAACATTGCAGTAATTGAAGAGATGAATTAATAGAGTTTATCTTAGTTTTTTCTCAATTTATAGTTTGAAAATGACGTAAAGTATTTTGAGTCTAGTAATAACTTACTTACATATTCAGAAAATCGTAACTTTTCGTTCATAAAAAATTAGAGGAGTATTATTCATCACTAACTGCAAATTATCTTTTATGGTAGTACTTTTATTTTATGATGAGCAAAGTTTTAGGTTATAGCAATATGAGTAGTCAAATATTGCTTTTAGATCTTAATTATTTTCTTTAGTGGTTGAATTTATATCATTTAGATCGAAATGGTATAAAAGTTGTGTATCGTCATCATATGATTGTAGTTGAGTATATTTTACCGATTTAAAGAGATCTGAAGTATATATAATGAATAATAATGTATAGATCCTTGTGGAACTCCTTAGATTATTAACTTTGATGTAGACATTTTATTTAATACAACCACTTTTTGAAATATATTTAATAATATGGAGATATACGTAGCTACGCCACAAAATAATCTAAAGAAAACAATAGAAAAATCTCAAATTTTACTAGTTTTGAACATATACAATATACATTCTATAAACTTTAATTTCAGGTAATTCTCTTTGCCGTTGTAGCCGTAAGCCTTGCTGCACCACAATCAGGAAGAACAGATGTACGATATGCCGTCATCCTTCGTTTGGACAATGACATCTTCCCTGATGGCAGCTACCGTTATGCGTAAGTATATTAATATACTGTAATTAATTTTTAAATATTGTCTAAAACATTTTTTATGTAGTTAGCGTTTGAATGTTCAAAATAAATTAAGTACATATTTTACTAATATACAAATACTTCTTTTTTATAGGGAAAAGTTAATCTCCCTCTAAAGTTATATTGAAAGACTGATACGATACTGTTCCTAAATTGTTGTTGTTCCCAAGTCCAGTTTACTTTTATTGTGGTAATATTATCTAGAAAATAATCATCTTATACTATTTTTATACATACTAACACGACAGAATTTATTACTAACTGATTTCTGAGCTAAAAAATAAGGAAACAGCGTTTGTATATGTACAAGAAATTCTGCTTTAATGTTTCCATTCGTTTATATTAAAAGCTTCTATCTTTTGCAAATTTGCAAACATTGCAAACTGTTATTAAGAATTTGGTGTACACGTTATTCGATTAATTTGTTTTGGTTTTTAGATATCTGAGAAAAATGAGAGAATCATTTTTTGCTCATATTTTCCATATTTTATTTTATTCGTATATCAGCTTGTAGGTGTAGCAAAGGAAGATACAATAAAAATTTATAAGAAAACCTATTCAGTGTCAAAATGTGCTCAAATATAACGCATTCAATTGTTTAAGGTTTCTATACAAAGTTCAATATTTCTCTTTATTATATTTATTTGATTGCCATAAAAAAAATTATTTGAATTGCGTCAATAAAAATACATATAAAATAAATCACAGCACTTTTAATTAGATCATTGTCGTTTTTTTAATTCGTTTTTTATTGTGTTTTGCAGCTCATCTTACCTTGTATGTTCGTTAATTCCTTGACAAAGTTATATCTTGCAATTATTGTTTTTACTGGGTAGATATGTTAGCGACTTTTATATATTACTTAGAAGCTGTTTGTTGTATTTATTTTAATTTGTTTTTAGTTTACGTTTTTCAAGATACTATTTTTAATGTATCTAAGCTAGTCATATTGTAAAGTAAAAATATGAGGCACAAAGGTTTTCTCATTTTTTTTGCTTTCCCAGCAAAAAATATCATTCCCTGTATTTACCACATTTTACCTGCAGCAGTTACTAGTTACCAAAATTTATATTGATCAAAATAATATAGACCTTATCATTCATTGTAACACCTAAAATTAAATTCGATCTGGTGGTTTGGTGATTCCAATGACGATCACTCTTCTAATAACTTCGGTAGTTGATTTTTCGAGAACTTCATATATAGTTTATTTCAAACTTATTAGCAACGTAAAAAACGTCTGCTTCCTTGGTGGAAGTAAAGACATCAAAGAAGCCGACGTTTTTATGTTGCAAACAAGTTTGAAATAAACTGTACTTATTTCTATTAATCCGCATAGATTATTAAATTTATGCTGGAATTTTCTTGCCGAATTACACATTACACTTTGAATAAAAATTCCCAGAGCAATGATTTTTAGTACAGATTTTCATTTTGGTTTGAAACAATATGTCAGATTTGTATAGGATCCGAACAGTGCTCAATAGCTAAATGTTGAAGAAGATACAAAAACAGGTTTTTGGAGATAACTCTGTAAATATCACATATCACATATGGTAAAAATTTGAGCAATTAAATTCTTCACGAAAAATGTTCTATTCAATAAGTTTTTGGTTGAGGTGATAGTTTTGACGCAACAAGGACCTAAGGTTTGCATGTCCAATTTGTACGAGATGTCTTGGGCGGCCTAGAGATAGCAGTTTTTAGTGTGCCCATTAATATTTTGGAATCATAGTATTTCGCATCTTTTGCTTATATAGTGTGTTCCAAATTCTTGTAATTAGGGGGTTTTTCCTATTTCTCAAACAGATAAAGTGTTTTTTGAAAGAATTCTCATGATGAAGGTCCCATTTCGATATCTCTTCCCGTTCTCACGATATCTGTTAAAACTAATTAAAAACTTTTTTGGAACAAAATTTAACGTAGAATTGGATTTTGGAGAAAAAATTAGTCCCAGTCTCCTTGATTTATCTCTACAAGAGACACCTGCATTTGTTCTCAATGAAAAATGGTTGGCCATGAGTTCAAAAATATGCTTATATTTTATGTCTTTGTATGATGTGACATATCATGGGTTTCCATTGTATTGACAATTATATAAGAAATTTTTATAAAAAAAAATATTGAAAACCGTTGCTATAAATGGTAACTCACATAAATGTCAATTCCCTGTTATTTTTGTTATTTTTAACACAAATAGTTCATCCAAGAAATGGACTTGAACAATTTTTAATGTTGATTTTATATCTGTCAACGTTTTTCTAAACATATGTAAAAATATACAGGGTAGAATAACGAGTACATTTTTTGTATATTTGAGTCTAACAGTTTTTGAGTTATTACCAACATCTGAGACAATTTGCTACTCACAATGTCACTAACAATTTAATTAATAGTTAGGAAAACAAGTGAACTGAAGAATAAATAGAAATAAATATTCCTTTATGGTTTTTATAACAAAACATAAAATAATAAGCGGTAGCTATAACAAAATAAAATTAACAACAATAACATCATACTTCAGTAACGTAACAGATAAAATTAGTATAACAATTACTTATATTACATTATCTTCAACATAACTCCCATTATTTTTTATACATTGAAAACATCGCCTCAAGAAATTGAATCTAACTCTTTCAAACACCATCCCAACAAATTTATTGCCTCACTTATAAGATGTTTAAGTTTCAGTTGTTCAAATATATATATATATATATATATATATATATATATATATATATATATATATATATATATATATATATATATATATATATATATATATATATATTCAAATGCAGGCATAGTCTGATTTGGGTATCTTCTTATAAACTCTACTTTTGAAGAGGTTATGTAGTTATTACAATATAAATATATTTCTAAAATCTTACGCCTTTCTTCCAAATTGCAATAATGCAAGATGTTTTTCCACCACAATATAGATATTATTTTAATAGGTAAAATAGCCACACTAATTTCTAAAATCTTACGCCTTTCTTCCAAATTGTAATAATGCAAGATGTTTTCCACCACAATATAGATATTATTTTAATAGATAAAACAGCCACACTAATTATAAGCTCAACAACTTTGACAGTTATAGAAATTGACTGAAGTTTAATTGTTTTCATAGCCTACTATCAAATTTTTAGTGGTATATTATTGATAATCAAATTTATTTAGATCATTGGTAATAACGAAAAACTACTGGATCAGTCATTATATATCTTTATATATTTGTAATCAGAAGAAATCTTCAATTTCAAATATACAAAAATATATAGGGTATTCCACTCAAGAAATCATACTTTTTGTTCCATGTATTTTAGACATTTTTAGAAAAACGTTGACAGATATTATCAGCATGAAAACTCGTTCGTTTATTTTTCGCACGAACTATTTGGGTTAAAAATAACAAAAATAACAGGGGCTTTACATTTATGTGACTTATCCTGTAAATTCGTATCGACTTGAATTACTCCATACCTATTTTTATTTTTCAGATATGACACTGAAAATGGAATTTCTGCTGAGGAATCAGGTCAGCAGAAAGTAATTGGAAATAACGTTGGAACAGCTGCTCAGGGATCTTTTCAATACACTTCTCCCGAGGGAATACCTGTACACATACAGTACATTGCTGATGAAAATGGCTTCCAACCTATAGGAAATGTTTTACCAACTCCACCCCCAGTACCTGAGGTCATTGCCAGATCAATTCAATTTAATGCCGCTAATCAACAACCCGTGAATCCATACAGGAGACCCTAAATATATTGCAAGCATAAAAGTCATCTTAAATTAATTATTTTTATTTCATAGTAGTGTAATATTTTTAATTTAATTCACCACAAACATTTTTATATAAATTATTGTAGCAATTTAGAAAGAAAATAACAATTTTATTTATAAATATTTCTTATATAAAAAGTGTATCAACATTTAAAATTATAAAATAAAAAATTTACAAAATAACATGATTTTATTTTGATCTAATTTAGATCACATATTTATATAAAAAAAAAAATTCAATTATTGAAGATTACCTTAATTCAAAATATAGAGGACTCCCGTCCCATATACATGAAGAAAAGGGGTCCGATGGAATTGTCTGATCTTGTGACATTTTGTAGTTCATGTTCTTCTGATAAAAAACTGTTTATACGAAAATCGCAAAAAAATTAACAGTTTTTTAACTGGAGCGCTTTAAACGCTACCGTTTCACGAACTTTGGCCCACAAATCAGGATATCTAGCTTTTGGACCCTTACAAATTAAAGTACTTATATACGTTATATACGTTAAAAACGTATATATCAATCAAAATCTCGAGGTCGAAAAAAATCACGATTACTATACTTCCTTATTAGGCATAAGAAAGTAAAAAACTGATAGGGTATATAAAATGTATCTACTGAAAAATAATTTGTAACTAATTTTATTATGTTTTTCTAAGGGAGGAGATGAGCTCCCTCGCAATGAGTGAGATCCTGACTTTCATCAGAAGGTCGGAAAGATTCGATGAGGGAGCAAGAGAAGCACATGGCTGAGGGGACAGCTGGGGGTTAGTAAAAAGGGCCCGTCTGTGACCTACTTGCCAGGCGTCAGCCTCCCCCACCATTACCATTACCATTATTATGTTTTTAGCTATTCCATCACTTATTTTGTTGCCTGAAACTTTGACAAAAATGTCCTGCCCAACTGCAAGAGGTGAACGTGTTAAAACTAGAGAACGCAAAGAGATCGTTAACAAATTTTAAGTCTATTATTGTCTATAGGAAATGTGGAAAATATTCCATCCACAAGTAAAGGAAATCCCCAAGAAGGTGCATATGAAGAATTACTACATAATGCTAGAAAATGAAGAATTTAAGAAAAAAATCAAAGAAAACGAAAAACAACTTGCTTTTGTAAATAAAGGAAAAATCGAATTGCATAAACTTGTGGGACAATATGAAGGACAATCAAATTCAAGCGTAAAAGTAATGTAGGTAAAAGTAAGCCAGACCGCGTAGCTGGCGGCGTCAGGATCTCGGTCTGATAGACCAAGATGATACTGTACAAATATGACACTATAGACCGAGTTATGGCAGTCAATGTATTAAAGAGATTGAATTCTTTATATATTTGTTTTTTATTTGTTTTAAGGTAAAAAATACCTTACTGTTAATAAAATATTTTAAACATGAAGTTTCAATAATCATTTCCGCATATAAAGAAAGAAATAATAAATAATATAATCTCAGTAACCACCAAAGTATGGGCCCTTTACTGGCCTTTTATTCAGCTAGCATCCCCAGTAAAGGCCCGGTAAACAACCAGCGTTTGGTGTTTACTGTAATATAACTGAAATCATTTATTTAACTGCTAATAAACTCCTTATTAAAATTTGTTACTAGCCAGTTAGAAAAAGAATAAGTGTAATATGTTATGGTTAATAATTAAATTAGATTGATTTCTAAACTGTCAGCTATTTTATATATTTATTTATTTATTTATTATTTTGGCCATTTCAGATACAAAAGTAAGTATGGTAAGTCAAAAGATAATACACCTACCTATTGTAAATACAAGATAAAATAATTGTAAGTAATTACATATAGATGTATGTATAAAAACAAAAAACAGATACTTTTACAAAAAAGATGGTAATTATACATACATATTTTATAAAAAACAGCTAAAAGCTACGTTACTGCAAGTTATATTCCTGCAGGTTCTCTATTTACAAAATCGTTTGTGTTACAAAACTTTCCTTCAAGAGTAATATTTTTACTTCATATTTATACGTTTTATAATTTGTTAAATCTCTTATTTCTACAGGTAGGCTATTTAGCATATTATACAAATATAGTAAGGAGAGTGTTTGAACTTAGTGGTATGATGTCTTGGTATGTGTAATAGGTTTACATTTCTCGTGCTGTATGAATGGCACTCATGTCTTTTTATAAATAAATCTATATTTTTCTTGTCATATGTAAGGCATTTATATATAAATATACAGGGTGTGGTCAAAATATTTTTATCTTTAAATATTTTCCTACAGCTTTCATTATAATTAAGTTCAAATATTAATCTAATTATTCATTTTTGGCAAATGAAAATTTTGTCCTTTTCCGTAGCATTACCCCAACATAAGATATTGTATGATATGTAAGAGTATGCTAAAGAATAATAAATATTTAGTAGACCAGTTTAATTTAAGCTGTTTATCATTTGCAATATTGCAAAATATGCCTTGTTTAATTTGCCACAAACATCTTCAATATGCTGATCCCATGAAAGTTTTGGGTCAAAGTAATTGCCTAGCAGTTTGGTGGTTTCTGCTAGAATAAAATTATTGTATAACGTCGTATTATGTGGTAATGGTTTTTGTGTATGGAATTGAATAAAGACTGTCTTTTGGTCATTTAAAATTAACCTGTCTCTTTGGGAGCATGAACACTTTTCCTCCATAGTTAAGTGTACTTTATCTTGGAGTTCCACAAGGCTCTCCGCACTTAGAGTTACTGTTAAATCGTCTGCAAATATAGTTGTGTTACCGAAAGTTAAGTGGTCAGGTAAGTTGTTTATATATAATAAGAAGAGTAATGGTCCCAGTACCGAACCTTGAGGTACTCCAAGCATTACGTCTTTATTATTTAAATAAGTCCCATTAATTTTGACTATTAACGACCTATTTTCCATGTATGAAATTATCCAAGACAATATGGTACCCCTTATACCAATTCTGGGTAGTTTATGTTTTAGTAAATAGTAAATGTTTATCAACAGTATCGAATGCCTTCGATAAATCAAATAATAAGGACACAACATATTTGCCTCTATCTAAAGACGTATAAACATAATCCAATAAATGACAACAAGCAGTTTCGGTAGATTTATCGACCCGAAATCCATGTTGCGACATTGCTAAAATTTTGTTTTTTTTTCTGCAAAGGGAACAATTCTGTTATAAACAATTTTTTTAAATAGTTTTGATATCGCACGTAATATTGAAAATTGTCTATAATTTTCTATTTCTTCAGGGCAGCCTTTTTTGTAAACCGGTATGACAGTAGTTAGTTATATTAGGAAAAAATCCTTGCTCAATAGAGAGATTAAATAGATATGTTAATTAGTCAACTATGTTCCCTTTTATGTTTTTAATTACATTGGCAGTTAAGTCATCAAATCCGGCCGATTTCTTATTTTTTAAGTTGTTTATGCATTTTCTTACCTCTTCAGTGGTTATAGGGGCAAGGAACATTGTAGCCTCCCTATATACAGAAGTGGTGCATGGTAATAACAAATTGGATCCAAAGTGTTGATCTAATTTTTTTTTTTTTTTTTTGGTACTAAGTAGAAAAATAATTAGCAAACAGATTAACGACAACGTTATTATCTGATATTAATTCATCATTACGAAGTACTTTATAACATTTTTCATGAGATTTTTTTCTACCTAATTTCTCATCGATGACATTCCAAACGGCTTTTAATTTATTTGACGCATTATCTATTTTATTTCTATGAAATTTCTGTATAGCATCTTTGATGTTGTTTCTGGCATTAAGTTTTCGCGATTTATATAATCTTTTTTGCTTCAGCACTTTGTAAGTTTGTCATTAACCAGTAAAGATTTTTTTAAGTTGTTGCTCTGTTAAGTTCATTAGTTAACCATTCCTTTTTTTGATTGGTACATTGATTGCCATTTATTTTAGTTTTTTTAATTGGACAACTAATTAATATTGTAGCACCATACAATATTGTGTACGAAAAATTTGAAGGCTGCATCAACATTTACGAGTTCATACATTTCAACCCAGTCAATGCGATTTAAGTAAAAATTTAGATTTCTAATGCTGTTGGCATTTATGTTCCTTGTCTCAAATGATATTATATGTTTTTCCTCATTGTCTGGATTTATATGTGTACTTATACTTAATATGTGCGCAAAATGATCAGCTATATTTGGGTTGCAAATTCTGCAAATGTAGCTGTTGATAGGCAAATTAGTAACCATGTAATATATTACGGTGGAACAGGTATGACCGTGTATATTAATAAATATCCGGGTCGGATCAGTAGATGTCATATTTAATTCGAACGAAGCAAATATGTCGAATAGGGCCTTAGTTTTTAAACATTTATTAATCGAATCAAGGTTAAAGTCACCACATAATACTACGTAACTTGATATATTATAGGCAATATTTAATGCTTATGTCAAATTAATGAAGAATATGTTTGTCACCATTTGGTGGTCTATAGGCAGCAATCGCAATGTGCTTTTTTCGTTCACACCATAAATCACAGCACACATTTCTATATGACATTCAACTGAAAGCTGTTTTATTAAATTTACTTCATTAAATTGTGCTGCTTTATTAACCATAATAAGCGAAACCTCATGTATATGATTAAGTCTAAAAATATGAAACTATTTTATGATTTGGAAAATTGAGGTTACTAACATTATTCTAACATACTCAATGTTCTGAGATGCACAGTATATCAATTTTTGTATTAAGAACGTCAAGTTCATTTAGTTTACTTAGTATACCTTGTACATTTATATGAGATATAGTGAACTCTCTTTTGTCATAATGAATAATATTAATAGGAGATACTACCTTACCCTTGAAAAACTTGTACTTGTTAATAAGAGAACCCTTGGGTCAGTTTTCGCTATTATATGCTCCATCTACAGAGTCAAAGTCTATTCCTATTTTATAAGCTTCCGTTTTCCCATTTTTCCATTTTGGTAACATTTCTATCAAAATGTCATGTATTGGAAACATAATTTCTATATGCTCCTTCATTCCCTCAACTCCGGTACTAGGAGTCACTCGTCCTACATAAATCCATGATTTTCTATTGACGGCAGTAAGTTTAGATTTATTTTCAGTTCCTGTTACAAACACTACAGCAGATTTTTTTTGTTATTTTTTTTTGTTGAACTGCTCGCTATAGTATTGTAATTTGTTTGTTTATTCTTTGAAATGCCATTGACCTTTCTAACATCTGAAGGAATTAAGTGTTTATCCTGATTACTTTTTTTCTGAATTAATTTTTATTTGTGGTTTCGATATCTTATCAATATTCTGTGAGTTTTTATTATTTCTTCTATTAGACTCTACAGTCACCCAGCCATTTGTTGCTGAATTTGTATTTGTTATATTTTTATCACATTTTGGTATATTGTTTATAGTCTCACCATTTGTCAACAAGCTAATAAGCTCAATATTAGATTCACGTAACATCACTACCTCATTTTCAAGTTTGGAAACTTTTTCGTTCAATTCTTTTATAGATTCTGTTAAAACATCACTAAACACTTTTCGTACTATATCATTGTTTAACAAATCAGTAAAGCCTATTTCACAATTTTCATCGTATCTGTTGTCACTTTACTCATTTGATTGTAGAAAATACATTATTTACTTTCACCCAACGCATATATGTTTTTATATCGGTATTCAAGTTATTTCGGTAATATTTCCTAAATATTTAATTGGTGAAAGATCCATTTAGTTTTCCCCTTTCCTTCTTTTACATAATATTTATAAAGGACTATGGGTTATTTACAAAACTGAAATCAGTGCTTGGTTACATGACAAGGTGATCCTTATAAGTCATCTAGAAAATTTAGGAAATGATTCCTGAACCTGTATATTTTGAGATATCTATAGTTATTAATTTGTGGCGTCCTATAACTTTTCTTTTTCTCACCTTCTTTGACTATTAAGCCACTGTCCTATTTTGAGATGAAAAGCTAAATGAAATTTTGTCCATAACTACTTCGTTTCGGAGATAGTGTTGATTAAAAAAAAATCCTGAAGATCTCTGAAATGCTTGAAGATATTTTATGAAACTTGTTGTGCATAATGAGTACTTTTAAATACTTCTTCGGTGTAAAAATTTGATGCATTTTTTTAAAATGAACTCACTGTATCTCCGAAATAAATTTATTGACAAAACATCATTTGAGCTTTTCGTCTTAATATAGTTTTGGGAATCATTTCCTGAATTATCTCGATGCATGAACTTAAGAATCACCCTGTGATATATTAGCTATAACATGTGAAAATCTCCGTTTTATCGGAAATTATAATTAATGAACTGGAACATGCCAGAAATGTTATAAAGCCAGCTTGTATAAACGTAATTCTCTATTTTCGTCTTTGCTCAAAACTATATGCAAAATTTCTTTAAAATCGCTTTGTCCTTTCCAGAGATCAAGTGGGGAGTAAACACTCATCAAATAGCAGACAATTAAACATACGTACTTATTTTCAAAACCATGCCAAAATGTTATATGTTGTAACCTGTGAAGATTTGTTAAAGAAAATGGTTAAATTTGGTGATAATCGGCAACATAAAATTTAAAAATCTTATTTTGATCATACACAAAACATGTAACGCCAGGAAAATAAATGTACATAAGTTTATTCAATAATTAGTATTTCTATTTCTCAGTTATTTTCATTATGAGTAATTTATAATGTTGTTTTGATTATTAAAACATGTTAAATTAAATAATAAACATAAGTTCTCTAAACAAAAGCATACCAATGTATGATATTTTAAATCTGGCATACAGATGACGTATTCCAGCCACTAATTCTATTGGTCAAAAGTTAAGAAGTAACCTACTCCTTTACGGACCATGGGTTATGGTAACTTCGGAAATCATAATGACATTCATGACATCTAACCTAACCTAAATAAGCCTATTCTTTTCGTACATTTCAAAAAATCTGACATGTTATTGCTTCGTATGTATGCATTTCTAGAGAAAGTAATAAAATAATTATTGGGTATTACAAAAGCATTCTTTCAAACCTAACATGATAATAATAATAAATACCTATATATTTTTATATTTTATACTGACATTCTTATCTGAATATGCTAGTGTTCAGAAAACACAGCTGTAGCTGTATATTCATTTTTTTTTAACAATTATAATTATTTTTATTGATTTCCATAGAAAAAAAAGTTGTTGTGTCATAATATACAAAAAAAGAGGAAGAATATATATTTGCATTGCGCAGTAAAAGTTCCACTAATTAATTCCACTAATTAATTCCACTAATTAAAACCAATATTTTGCTCATTAAGATATTTGTGCTTCGTAAATACCTTGTGCCTGTTCCTATTACTAGCTGTGAGTTGGGCTCAACTGAAAAACTCAAGATTTTGGAAGGAGTGCTGAAATTACAAGGTATTTAAAAACATTTCCGGTCCTTCGATTTATTTATTTATTATATCTATTTATAAAGAACAGCTAGTATACAAGTTTTATGCATATAATCAAAAACGACACTTCCAATACATTTTATCATAGAATATCCAATAATTATTTTATTATTTTTTTCTATAAATGCACATACCTATCCCTAATAGCACAACGTAGTCCTATAGACATCCGATGAACGTTCTCAGCGGACATTATAGATAATTCAAGACGTCCCATGAACAGCGTTTCTTAGTCCAAAGGACATCTTATGGACGTCCTTGGGATGCCCAAATGTCACAACTTTGAAACATATTCGGACGTCCATACGGAACATCCGAAGGACGTCTATAATGGGACATTATTTGGATATCTTTTTAATACCCCATAATTCCCATATTAGTTTATTTTTCTTTCTTGGGTCTCACTATCACATAAATCATTTTTCCAAACTTATCAATTATCTAAAAAAAATACAGTTATCCAGTAATGACATTGGAAAAATAAACCTCCGCTACATCAAAGAATTATTCAGAGGGTGTTTTTTGACAACTAGAATCAGACAAAAGACTTATTTTTGCAGTATCACACTGGGTAACTGTATTTTTTAGATAATCAGCCTTAGAATTATTCGTGGGTAGCAAGTCCCAAGAAATATTAAGAGAATGCTATAAATAACATATTAATGCCCCAGAATAAATCACATTTAGATTTGTATTGTTATCTACTTCTATTATGCTGTCGACTTCAAAACGTTAGTAATTTAGTAGTCTTTTAGATGTCGAGTTAACCCAGCGTTAAATAATGTACTTACGGTAATATTTTATATTATATTTCACAAAATCAAAATAAGTATACAAACTACACCAAAAGCGAAGCAAAATCTAGCAAATAAACTGCCAAAATCATCTATCACTTTTTCCAAAAGGACGCTTATTTAGCATTGTTGCCAAATCAAATACCCTCATTTCCCGCCATGGCATAATTTTAGTTCATAAGATGATAATAATGGTAATTGTAACATCTCTTTGTATAAAAAAAAGTAATAGTAAATGACGATAATACCTGATACACACGATTTTATTTAGTTTTTAGATATTATCTGTTGAATGTTAAAATCAATTGTTAAGAAGTTATTATTTTTCCACTTGGCAACATGGAACATGTACGTTTCCACTCGCGAGAATTTTGAATTGCATTTGTAGCTTTCACATCATATATTAATATTATTCATTTTACGTGCATAATACACGAAGTATGCTTAATATTTTAATACAATACAATACTGTTATTATGTTATTTTTATAATCCAGATATGATTTATAGATGTTTTTACTTTTTCACTTTTTATGTAATAAATTTAATTTTTGAATTTATTATCATTATGAATACATAGGACACGTCCATAAACCAACTTACAAGGAAACATAACAAACCTAAACATATTTTTTTAGGACCTAGAACCAGAATATCACCACCTAGTGGAAATAATTTGAAAATAATTTACTTAGTTAAATCAATCAAATCACGCTATCCCTGCAAAAAAATCTATAAAACGTGAGTGTTCATCTATTCGCAAAATGAACATTTTCTACACAATTTCAATATGTGTTCACGTCCGTCATACGTCCATTTTAAGTCCTTTGAAGTTGGTATATTAAATGTCCAAACATGGACGTCCATCGGACATTCATTTTATGTCCTTGGAAGTTTGTACATTTAATGGTCGGATACGGACGTCCTTTGGATGTCCATTTTATGTTCATGGACGTCTGTACATAAAATGGACTTAGAATGGACATCCCTAGGACGTTGTGTACTATTAGGGATACTTGTAAAAATAGAATTTTTCGAATATCTCTAAATTCATCTAGCATTCATTGGGTTTAGAAAAACAGTTTAAAATAAAACTTCGTAGGTACTTAATTTTATGATTCAGAATTCATTCAGTTTCTATAAGGTAGATTATTGCGTTATTAAGTTGGAAATTATTTTTTGGGTTAATGTCATTAACGGCATAGAGAAACAGGATCAGATTTAAATAAATTTTTAGTTTTAAGTACCTATAAATAATTTGACAAACTTTATCTGCTTCTACATTATTAGGTAATACTTGTATAGAAATGAAAAGATACATAAAAAGCTTTAAATGAATATGTCTTTCTAATTCATACATCTATATGTATTTGAAAGTTAAAAACATTTTTAGTGAGGCATCAGTTTTTCTGATAAATCTCTATTTCTAATTTTAATTATTGTAGGTTTCGTATAAGGTGACAAAAATAACACATTTACTTTGATACAGTTGAAAACTTGAAAAGGAATTTCAGAAAATCAATTAATTACAAATCCCTAAGTATATATCTGACCCCATTAGAAAATAATACGCCCCTGACTTCTATTCCAAGAAGATGATCGATTTTGGAGGTAAATAGATCAACACAACGCGATATGAGATTCTCTCTTGATTGTTGGTTATTCTGTGCCAATGTTGTTCTTCCACACAACAATGTTCTAAGCTACCGAATCGATAGCATCGACGGCTAAGAAAAGAATATATACAGTCTCATTGATTATAAAAGCCCTGGGCTATAATTTTTTTATTTTCTATCAGACACTCAATAAAATATATATGTATATATTCTCTTTTCAACTATATAAAAATTGTATGTCATTACATAAGAAAATTTTCAAGAAAACTCAAAAAACACAGGAAATAGTAAGCAATATATTTACTACTACATAAACAAAATTCACGAAAACAGATGACCGAAGACTAATGAAACAATGCTGATAAATGACAAACCAACTGCAATATAACAGATAAACTTATTGGTTTGTTTTAATTCATTGCCAGCTAGATGTACTTAATGTTAGTATGCTTTGTCAAGTTAATTGTAGTTCTTTTGAGTTTACTCGGAAATTTCCATATGTTAAGGAAAAAAAATTTGCCATGGAAACTTTAATCAAGATAACGGCTTATTTATTTATACAAAAATTAATTGAACAATTGCTAATATTGATTTACTTAAGTACTTTGAGAACACATTCATAAACCTTAGTATTAATCACTTGTTATATACCATTATAGCTGTTTATCCACTACCTTCTACCTTCTACTAATGAATTATTATTTTTGGGTGAACATAACCTCATTTTTGAAAATAGTAAAACTGAAGATAATAATATATGCATTTTCACAGGCGATACAAATGTTGATATAAATAACAAACAAGATCCATTAGTTAACAATTACCTAAATATAATTTTTGAAAATAAAGCTACAAGAATATCAGATGGAAGCGAGTCCTGCACTGATCATTTTATCTTAAACAAAAATAAACGAAAATATTAAAGTTATCCATATTATAAATCAGATTGCTCTAACTGATCATTATTCAATTTTGATAAAGATTGAAATAAATTCTAAAAGCAGGGTTAAATCACAAAATAAAAAATACCTATTCCCAGAATGAGTATAAAAAATTAATTAATAAATTATCAGAAAATTTTAACATTTTATGTAATTGTAGATCCTGAAACTGCTTATGACTAGAGCTGTCCGAGATGGCTGGAGTACAGCCACGGTCTTGCGATGGCGTCACACGTGCCGATTTAGAAGTGATTTACGCTGCAGTCTTATTTGAAAGGTTAGTGCGTGAGGTTGTACCTATAAATTATACATAATGTCAAACGCGCCAAAGGGTAAAAAACGACCGTACGCGGACACAGTGAATAAATTTATCGGTGAATTTCCGGATTTATTCTATGACGGATGTAAAATAATTTGGAAAGTTTGTAATCAAGACTTAATGTGCTGGCACAAAACAGATTGTCGTTGTCATCAACACCGTGCAACATCAAAATAAAAAAAATGGCATGCCTTTGACAACTCAGTTTATGTTTGATTTATTGTAAATGTTAATAGCCTGTAATATTCCGCTACACATACTGGATAAACAACCATTTCGGAAGTTTTGGAATAAATACAATCCCCAGGTGAACTTACCAAGTCGTATATCGTTACGTACACTGAGGGAAATGTCTGGCTTGAAATGCCTAAGAAGCCTTAGTTTTTTCAATTTAATAAATATTTATTATTCTGCATTAAATTTAATTCAGACAAATAAATATTTTTCATAATTTTGTTATAATAAGCATATTTCGAAGATTGGATTAATTGACAAAACTAAATGATTTATTTCAGGAATTCTTTTGATATTTATTTCTTGTAATTAAATAATTATTTATAAGAAATAAATTTACTCATGAATAACACATTTGTATCTGCCACATTTATTCCATCATTATATTTATTTCATAGAAAGAAATATTTACTATTAAAGTTTATACCCTAATAGCGCAAATAAATATTTAATTCTAATAAGAAATATTTATTCCTCATTAATAAATTTGTTTCTGAGAACTAAATGTTGGCCCTCTACCGGCGAAACCGCGGTAGCGCATTAGACAAGATTCAACAAGACGCCATTGTTCCGTTTTTCTCTTATTATAAGCTTTGTGTTAAGTGTTGTGTCCCTTTCGGTAGATGTATAGTTTATTAGAAGAATTTGAGGGCTGGAAAGCCTCAAAGAAACTTTTAAATGTAAGTTTTTAATGTTTGTACGTGGTAATTTGTTTATCATAGCATATTAAAGTACCTAACCTAGCCAAAAACTGTTTAGTTGTGAAAATTTGTTCAGAGTTATTTATTTTTGTTATTTTTTTAATAAATATGTGTAAATATTTTTCATATATTTAATTTTGTTTACCTTTAACACAAACATTTGTTTGTCTGTATCCTTAACCTGACACATCAATTAAAAATTACAATAAACAAGTGGTAAAATTAAATTGAAAATTAATCTTTATTTGAACTTTCTACTACTATTTCTAAGTTAATAATAAACTCACTTATTTAGTATTTTTGAAAAGTTCCAGTTAAGCACATTACAGTCAAAATAAGAAAAGAATAAAAGGAAAATCTGTACTGAAATATATGTTCTATTTTATTACTTTCTTTTTTTGCATAAAAATAAATAGATTATTTTTTTAACTAGGTGTTATTTATAGACTGTATTATTTCATATTATTATTACCATACAATCTATAAGATATTTCGTAGTAATTTTCATTGTATTATTTGTTCTTGTTCGTTTACGTTTTATTTTAAAGATTATATCCTCGCATCAATTCAATGCAAAACTTTTACTCGGGATAAGCGGTTATAACGGCTGCATTTCCTGGTATTTACAATTTTCCTGAATTTTCTCTTAAAATTTGACATGGAAATCCAGATTTATATATAATAAATTTGAGGTTTAACTAATTCTAATAAGACACATTAGTTTAAAAAAATTTAGAACTTTATTAAGCATGAATACCTTAGCAACTATGGAAGAAGAATTAACATAATAGATATATGTTTTAACGTCATCGTGTCTATGGAGATATTATGAAGTTATAGTTCATGAGTGTAATTGATTATACTGATAGTGATATATTATGTATGTACCTACATCTACGAAAAATTATATAAAAAATTATATGATATCTACCCTATCATTTTTTAGAATATATTTTATTATAAACAACTCATGAAGCATATATGTTTTTAATATAAAATACATTTTAATTTCGCAAATATATACCTACCATAACGTTGCTTTAATGACAAAACATCGAATGTGCAAATTTACCGGTTTCGACTTTTCTGTTAGAAAATAATATATTTTTTTCAGTCTGCAGTGCCAAAACCGCAAATGCGAATATTGAATATTTTTGAAATATTTTTATACTAGGAAACTTATACCTATAAATAAATTATCTTTGTATATTTAACAACAAATTGAACTTTATTTCCCTTCTGAAAAATTAGAAAAATGCACATTCGTTGTTTTGGCAGTGGACCAACGATATGCTTTACAACTTGTGAAAAAATATCTACTATAATTTTTAGTAAAATTGATTTTTTAATACATCGTACTGTAGACAAGTCGTCAGGCATACATTTTTTAATATAAATCAAATTTTAGTTTTGCAAATATAAACCAGGTAAGTAAAAATTTTTATATATATTTTTTTGAATAGAAATGTTTTTAATTTTCTATATTCATTTATTTGTTGTATCCGTATAATTTGTCTTCGAACCTTCTTTGGGTATTAAGTCGCTATTCTATATAAATTGTTTATATGTTTTTTAAATAAACCATTCGTAGCAAAAAGATTGTTCAGATTGTCTTTTCTCCAAAAAACCAACCTATGACATCCTTTTGGCGCAGAGATTTATTTAACAAATTCTTTAAATAATATATAAGATGGTGGATACCCAAAGCAGGTGCGAGGAGAAATAGTTTTTTTATTATAAACAAATTAAACAGCATTATTAACAAAAATTAACAATTTATTTAATATTAATGAATATACGAAATTTTCATTGTTTTTGATAAATAAATATTTGTTCACTATAAATAAATTAAAAACGGAATTAATTTTCCTGAAATTAATGTATTCATCAACAATAAATCCACGCAATTTTCTGAAAAAAAGTCTTATTCCTGAGAAATAAATATTTAATGCTCAGAAACAAATATTTAATGTTCAGAAACAAATGTTTAATGTTCACAAATAAATATTTAATGTTCAGAAACAAATATTTCTTACAAATAAGTATTTTGATTTAATTGATAATATTAAATATTCGGCTTTTAATCAAATAAATGCCTTAATTCATTTATTTGGTTGAAATAAAATTTATTTCTCCCAACTAAATCATTCTCTCAGTGTAGATATATTCCAACTGTTCGTGAACATTGTAAATAGGATTAAATGTGGATTAAAAAATACACGGCTCTGGTTATGTATTGACGAGACGACAGATTGTAAAAAAAATTCTATTTTAAATATTATAGTACGTGTACTGGGCCCTCTTAAACTAACATTTCCACTTTTACTAGCTAGTAAAAGACTAACTGCGTGTACTGGCGAAATAATTACGGGGTGTTGGAGACATTCGAAAAATTTGAACTTTCAACAAGTCAAGTATTGATGTTTGTGACTGATGGTGCTGCGACAATGCGCATGGTAGGCCATTCTTTTCAAAGAGACAATTGTAGGTTTTTACATGTTACGTGTAAAGTGCATGCGTTACATCTTGTGGCAGAAACGATTCGAAAATGTTTTCCAGAGGTAGATGCATTAATAGCAAATACAAAAAAAGTTTTTCTCAAATCTCCTAAACGGCTTCGAGCATTTCACAGACAGTGTTCTGGTATCCCTGAACCACCAGAGCCGATTCTTACACGTTGGAGAACGTGGTTGAAAGCGGCTTTTTATTATGCTGAATATTTTCAACAAATAAAAGCTGTGATACTACAGTTCAACCCTAACGAGGCTGCAGCTATTAGGGAAAGCCAGACAAGCTTTCAGGACGTTTCCCTTGAAACAGATTTAAAAACTATTAATAACAATTATAGAGGACTACACGACGCAATAGAAAAATTGCAAAATAGTTCGTTGTCGTTAGTGGAATCGCTGCAAATAGTGGACGACGTAAATACACAGCTACAGGCTATAAATGACGCAAAAAAATAATCGCGTTAGTGAAAAATTCGAGAGTGTATTACAGAAAGATCCTGATTTTAGCAAATTAAGACAAATTTGTGATGGTGCATCTACAACTTCGTTAAGTGAGTTCACAGATTGTTTTACTTATGCCTGTATTACATCCGTAGATGTCGAATGGTCATTTTCAAAATGCAAAACATATTTTTTCACCAAAGCGAACATCGCTGACGGAGACAGCTGTAGAAACATACCTGATGCTATTATACTATAGATCTTCCCCACTTTGTGATGACGACAACCAAACTACTTCATAAATCTGCTTAAAAGGGTGAGTTTTATACAAATTTTTATAAAATGTAACATTATTGTTAAAATTTATTTCCATTTACTGTACTTATTCAAGTATTATGATATGATGTAAACATATGAGTCATATGACGGCTCTGTCGCCAGGTGACCTCGGACAGCTCTACTTATGACTATTTTATCGAAACATTTACATATTTTATCAGTTTTTCAACAAATATATTCACACTAAAATCAATTGAAAGGATGAAGTCATGAATAACTAAATGGTTCCTTACATCAATAAAAGAAAGGGAAAAGTTAAAACAGAAAGTAAATAAAAACAAAATTGACGAACATATTTTGTAACAATACAAAACGTATAGAAATAAACTTAATGATTTATTAAGAAAATGACAGATTATTATATAAACAAACTTAATGAAAATAAAAATAATGTAAGAAAACTTGGAATATTATACATGACACAATAAGATAAAAATGACTAACCAAGGCATCATTATTAATGGTAACAAACTAATTGCTAACACTTTTAATAATTATTTTTTGAACATAGGTAACTAGCTGATGAAATTGAGACACAATCTCTTCTACCATATATACATAAATAGTATAAATCTATAATTTTAAAACCAATCATTGAGTCTGAAGTTAAAAGTTACGTAAAAAAATTAAAAAATAACTCTACACCTGGCGAAGATCATGTAAAATCTATAACCCTGAAGTCAATCTGTGATTTAATTGTTGAACATCTGGTTTATTTATATCTTTAATTTAGGTTTAAAGCAAGGAGTCTTCCCCTCGAAACTAAATATTGTCGTGGTAATACCAATATATTATATAAGAATGGTGATTAAAATAATGTTTTTAATTATAGGCCAATATCAGTTATTAATAATATAGCTGAACTATTAGAAATGTCAATAAAAACTAGATTACTAGAACACCTAAAATATGTATAATAAAATATCCAAATATCAATAGGGATTCATGGAAAACATGAGTACAGAGGGAGTGTATTTTTGAGGTTACCAACTCAATACCTATATAAATTAATTGAAAACAGCAAAAAACTATAGCTATTATTTTAGATCTTCAAATGGCGTTCGACACAGTATCAAATAAAAAACTATTACAAAAATTAAATAAATCTGGTGTTAGAGGTTTGGCAAATCAACTTTTTACCAATTTCCTTGATAACCGAGTTCAACATTATTGATTGTTAGTTAACATCATCAACTGGTGCACATTCTAAAGCACATGGCCACAAAAAAGTTTTCATCTGCAGTACATTTTTCAAGTACAGTCTTCTACAGCACAGTATTCAAAAAACAATTCTATTCAATTATCAGGTTTTAGCAAAAATTAACAGGCATCCGATTATTTAGTTATTAGGACTTGTATAAATAAAATGGCATAGATAGAATAATTAACAGAATTAGTTAATATAAAATGGCCAGTAATAATCTGTATCTACGCCAATCATCACTTTTGCACTTCAATTGCATTGTAAAAATGTAAGAACTATTCAATTTTATGTTTCACAAATACTTTATTTGAAACTGTGTAGTAAATTTGAAATTCAGACTTTCTGTAGCTGTTACGTTAAAGAATTTCAGGGGCACACCTTTTGTGTTTACTAGGAAACGGCTGCTATCATTTTGCCTCAATTTTTAATTAAAACGTTATAATATGTAACTACATCTATCATTCTATATTAAAAGGATCACTTTTGAAACATATTATGATGAAAGAAAACTCATAACCTCATAAATTATGTTCTTTAATTACCAAAACTGAGAGTTTTTCAGTTACAGTATTCTTTTTTTAAGGCGTCAATAATGTTATCTCTTTTGAAAATATTTAATTTTTTTTCATAACCTGTTTATACCAACACTTTTAACTAATTCGCTATAATTTGTTTAATAAAATATTAAGTGTCAGTCTGAGATGTAAATTTTATTGTATATAATATATTTTTTATTTAAATTTTAATAATTAAGAATAATATTTAAAATTTGCAAAATTAACTTTGTTGCAAATGAAGGAGTCTTCACATTATATGATTTAGAATACTCATTTAAATTTTTAATGTAACGACTAAAACCCTGAATGATGTCATCGTATAATATCAGTAAGTCAGTCGCAGGAGTCTCTCCTGAACTATTAAGTGTGGGTATGGCCTATAATGTTTAAATCATGAATAATATTAACATAAGTGGTGTCATCTGAATTTTGTATAAATACCAAAAATTCTCAAAAAAAGTATCATTATAAATCAGTTCTCTAAGCAAATATAACAAAATGTTCAAATTGGTGAGTTAAGTGATAAAATTAATCTAAAAGTGATAGTAAAAGTTTTAAAATGTGCAAAAATACAGTTTTTTAATAAAATACCTGGATAAATATTTAAACAATTTAATTTCAGGTAATCTTCTGTGCCATAGTAGCTGTAAGTCTTGCTGCACCACAGTACTTTCCTGGAGGAAACCCAAGATATGCCACCATTCTGCGGTTTGACAATGATATCTTTCCTGATGGCACCTACCGTTACGCGTATGTACCTTAATTTTGATAATTCAAGGCCTCAAAATAATTATCATGTATTTTTATGACATACATAGATACTTAACTGCGCATTTTGTCTAAACATTTAAAACTGAGATCCTTTTAAATAAGTAAACATTATTTTGACTGAATTGCTTTCATATATTTTTGATACCTTTGTCAATATAAACTTTCTCCATTTTTTTCATAGATTAAAATATACGCCATACATTAATAACTGAAATAATACTTACAAATTAAATGGTACTACAGCTATACTGAACTTCACAGGTAAAATAAAAGCGATTTATTATTATAACTGTTATTAAATCGTACACAATTAGATTTTTCAAATCCATTTTTTTTTATTATTTACTTGTGTCATCTATTACTAGAAATAGTGCAAATTAGATATATCTGCAATGACCACTAATACAAAAAGCAGTTAGTCCCACATTTTGGGTCAAATTTTAGTGTAAATTAAGACTTTAACATTGTCATTGGCTGTGGTTTGTTTTTGTTGTATTTCCATTTGATTCCACATGTTTAATAGTCTTGTAGGTTAAATCTCACATTATAGCTGCATTTTTTAATTCAATCGTTTATAGAAAAAAAAGTTAAAAATTGTAAAATATGAATGGAAATAGTAAAATTGATTTTCAGACATATTTTTTCTTCAATTCAAACCGACAGATTACACCTAGACCGATGTTGTGGTTTATTCATCAGTTTAAAAATCATAAATATGGTAAATCACTGTATACAATGCATCCTCTGATATAAAGAATTGCATTAATTAATTATAACTTTTTGTTTCAGTTATGACACCCAAAATGGCATTTCTGCTCAAGAATCTGGTAATCAGAGGCTAGTAGGAAATAGTTATGGAACTGCCGCTCAAGGATCTTACCAATACACCTCTCCTGAAGGAGTACCGGTACAAATACAGTACATTGCCGATGAAAATGGTTTCCAACCAGTTGGAAATGTTTTACCAACTCCACCTCCAACTCCTGAGGCTATCCTCAGGTCTCTTCAATATAATGCAGCTAGAGGATTCTAAATTAATTATAGACCTTAAAACAATTATTAAATACATAACTTTTTTTTATTTACAGTTCTTTATTTCATAATTTTAATAATGGTATTTGGTGTTAACATTAAGTTTAATTTTAACAAAATTAAACAATATAAACAGACATCAATAGAGAAATCTTGATTACTCTCGTAATTGGCATCTAATAAAAAAACCCCTGAGCACGCTACCGTTCATTGAACGATTAAAGTTGACCAAAGCCAATTGATTAAAACACAAACATGATCCAAATTATGCATTGGTTTGATGCTGAACATAGATTGGTTAGTGTATCAACAACTTCCACCACATTCTGTATAATCAAATACAATGGTATTACTTATAGATTGCGTAATCAAGTTCTTTTATATGTATATTGACCTTAAAACTTCAAATTAAAATTTTATTTAATAATTTTCACACATGCATTAAATTATTATATTGGATATCAACGAAAATAAAAATTTTTGTAGCTGTGGACTAAATAGATATAAGGTTGATAAAGCCTCAGTCACTATTAAGTCAGTCACTATTAAAATCGGTACTCTGAGTTTAGGAGCAATGAACAAAATATTTATTTACTTTGGCGATAAAAGTATCCGTATAATGAGTGCGGAAGAAACTTGGTAGCTGAAAGACAACTTTAAACAGACAGTATTTTCTGCAAAACGACGAGAAATTGTGGAATTCAAACACAAAAGAATACAGCTATACGTTCTTTCATGAATAACGATTAGTTGTTTATGGTGGTATTATTAATGCAATTCTAATGAAGGTCAATGTCAAGTCGGTATGACCGATATAGTTATTGTGATAAAAAAGTTCATATGTAAGTGTTAAGTGTGTTTGGTACTTTAGATTATGATCCAGACTTGAGTGTGAGAGTAGAGAGTGTGTTTGCTCGATCTTTACAACGGAATTCCGCCTTAAATTGCAGAAATAAAAAAAAACAAAATACCATTCTATAATATTAGATGTGATAAGTGATAAGTACAGTTTAGTGGTGTAAGTGTTATTATGTTAACAATCATAATAAACAAATTATTTAAATAAGTTGATTTATAAAATATAAAGTGACTAGTAGTAAAAAAAAACTCTAAAAACCAATAGATATATATCAACACAATTTAAAAACAGCAAATAAAAGGAGTAAAAGTATAAGAAACTAAAAAATAATACATAAATATACTCAGTGGCCTTGCAAAATTAATTGACCCTAAATTAATATTATCTCCAAAGCTCAAAAAATGATTTACTACAAATGTTGTAAATCGAAAGTCTTCACTCACTATGTATGCATAAAATGTCATGAAGTTTATCACAAATGTTGTATACCGAAACTTAAAAATAAAATTCGCTTTATTGAAAATAATAAGATTAACTGTTGTGACGACAACATAGAGGATCTTGGTAACAGCAGTGAAGTAGAGTATCTAGAAAAAACTATCCATGAACTTGTAGAGGAAAGTGATATGAAACAAAAGTATATTCTAAAAAATGAAAAAAGAAAATGATGAGTTTCTAAAAGAAGCTTTAACTAGGGAAGAGGAATTAAATGACATCCTAGAAAAACAAAAAAGGAATTATTAATGAGTTGAATAAATATATAAAGGAACTAAAACAATCTATTAAAGTACAAGAGAACATAAAAACCAAATCAACCGGTACACAAACAATTAAAAAATGTAAAGATGTGTCCACACTAACTAACACTATGACTAACGTAGGCAAATCGTTGTCTTCTGACAAAGAAGTGCAACATGTGGAATTAAATGAAACCAGAGGCGCTCACATAAGCTTTCCAAGAACCGAGGCTATTAAAAACACCAACAAAAGAAAAGTGTTACTATTATGTGATGAAGTTGGAACTAAAACAGGTGCACTATTAACAAAAAAACTAGACATGAATGTGTATAGCGTATTATCTATTAAGAAGCCAGGAGCTTTATTTGAACAAGTCACAGAAAGCTTAGATCTATTAACACACTCATTTACTTCTGACGACTATGTTATAATAATAGCAGGAAGAAATGATATTGACAAGGGTATAACTCCATCGTTTCGTTATATCTGTAATCAGCTTAAAAAATGTGCACACACGAATGTGATAATCACTTCTGTACCATATTGTACGAGCAAAAATAGGCATGCCTACAAATATAACACAAAATTAAAAGAATTTATATGTAAATTCGAAAGATTTACTAAAGGGTGTGTTACCTATGTAGACATTAATAGTATCCAAGGCAAAAAGCTGAATGATACAGCTATCATCAACAAAGTTCTTAAAGCCTTAGCTTATGTTAAAAATACATGTAAAACATTAATATTTATTGATACCAACGATAATATCCAGTGTCATGGAACAATGCGGGAAACTGTTTTGGATCATAATGTGTCCTTATCTTCACAATCCGTAGATTTGATTCACACGAGTGAACCCACAAACACAAAAACTGTCGATTTGACTTCTACGAGTGAACTCAATTTTTTTTATCCGCGTCTCTCGGATATAATTCTGATGAAATAGGGAACTCTATAAACTTTAGAGTATGTCATCTTAATATACGTAGCCTTAGGGACAAAACAAATGAGTGTTATGTGTTCTTAAAATCTCTAAATTTGCCTGAAGTTGTATGTATAACCGAAACATGGTGTTCAACAGAGGAAGTAAATTCTGTCAAACTAGAGTCTTATTGCCTTGCATCTGATTACTGTCGCTCTGAATCAAGAGGAGGTGGAATCATAATTTTTACTCGCAGTGATATTGACTTCAAATCACGGAATAGTAATATTAGTGGTTGTGACTTTATCTGTGAGTATACTAGTGTAGACATTATTGTAGATAATATCACTATAAATATAAGTTGTTTTTATCGCTCGCCATCAGCTGATATTGCAGATTTTACTAGGTATTTTGAAAGTATTATTGAAAAAACTAATAGTAGATCTAAGCACCAAATAATATGTGGCGATTTTAATGTAAATTTTGATCCTAAGACAAATGACAAAAATGCACAGTTCTTAAGTACACTGCTCTCATGTTATGGTTTCGTACAACGTATTAATGAGTATACGCGCGTACAAGGTTCGTCTAGAACCATTATTGATAATATATTTACAAATTTTGATATTTGCAACTCTAATGTTTTAACGACTCATTTGTCTGATCATAAAATGCAGATTATTTTTTTTTCCATTAAAAATTTCACCCGAGAAGGAGGAGGTTAAATATATCTATAAAAGACTTTTTAATAATGAGCTTAATATAGAAAACTTTAAATATCAACTATCTACTGAAACCTGGGATGATGTTTATCTACTCACTAATGCAGATGATAAGTTCAATTGTTTTTGTGATAGACTCAGTAGTATCATTAATAAAGTATTTCCTCTGGTACGAATAAAAGTAGGTGGTAAGACAAATAAAAGGCATCACAAAGGATGGATAAATGATGATATTATAAATCGAGGTGAATTTTTACGTTTACTGTTCAAAACTTACAAATTAACAAATGACGAGCAGCTTAGGATGCGTTACAATATTCTATTAAAGTACCATAAGCAGACTATTCAATCAGCCAAACATCATTACAATGACTCCAAATTTCATGATGCCACTAATAAATCTAAAGTAGTCTGGCAAATAATTCGAAATGAGACTAATGGAACTTACAAGTCACGATATCCCTCTTCTTTTCGCGATAGAAATGGAAATGAAACCTCAGATTTTTCTCGTGCTGCACAAGAATTTAATAACTTTTTTTATTGACTCTGTTGAAAATCTCATTCAAAAACTAGGTACTTATAACCCACCTCGAATAGTAGACTCTTTGAACTTTAGCATATTTTTAAGTCCAATTGATATCAGTGAAACTAAAGAAATTATAAGAAAAGTTGCAATAAAAAATTCTGCAGGTCATGATGGTATCCCCTGTTCCCTTCTTATTCACATAACTGACTTTATTGCACCAATTCTTACAGATTTAATCAATGCTTCATTTTGTCAAGGTGTCTTCCCAGTAAATCTTAAAACCGCAATTGTAATTCCAATTCATAAGAAAAATGATAACATGGATATGGCTAATTACAGAGCAATATGCCTGTTATCAGTATTCTCTAAAGTATTTGAAAATGCGTATTACAACAGATTAATTAAGTTTGTAAATAATCACGATATACTTTATAAATATCAGTTTGGTTTTCGTAAAGGCCTGTCTACTGAAGATGCTTCGGTTTCCTTTACTATCTATATTCTAGAGCAATTGGACAAAAGTAAAAAAAGTTGTAGGCATCTTTTTTTGACTTTACACGAGCCTTCGACATGGTGAACCATAGTATTCTCCTAGAAAAAAATGTATAATTACGGAATAAGAGGGTTAGCCTATGACTGGTTATGTTCCTATTTATCAAACAGAACACAAAAAGTCCTTCTAAGATCTGAAACAGAGGACTATTATTCTGATCTGCGACCGTTAGGTGTCGGGGTACCTCAAGGCAGCACGCTGGGCCCCCTGCTATTTATTTTATTTATAAATAACATTCATGAAAATGTAATGTTTGAACATGTATCACTATTTGCTGATGATACGGCAGCAGTTGCATCAGCTAACGACTTTACGTGCCTCAGTCAATTAGCTAGTAAGGGTACCGAAAATATGGAATCCTACTGCAACAATAATGGTCTGTTACTAAACATAACTAAAACACATTTAGTTTCATTTTCAGTAAGAGAAAATAATTGTAGTATCTTAGTCAAATCATCTGACAAATCGATAAAACAGTCCTAGTATAAAATTCCTAGGCTTGCAAATTGACTACAACCTATCATGGCATTCTTAAATAGAGTATATCATAAAGAGGTTGTCATGTTATTGTTTTTCAATTTGGCAAATGAGGAAATTTGTTAACAAACACACATTGCTAACGTACTACTATGCCTACGTAAATTCTATTCTCAACTATGGTATTATAAACTGGGGTAACTCAAATAGAATAAATGATGTACTTATTATGCAGAAAAAAATCATAAGAACGATGTGTTTCAAACCCAGATCATATTCTTGCAAAAATCTCTTTAAAGGTATGAATATACTAACAGTGATTTCATTATATATTTTTAAATGTGTTGTGTTTGTCAAAAAAAATCCTGAGAAATTTACTCAAAGTTCTGAAGTTGCGCAGTATGATTTAAGGCACGGAAACCATATTAGACTACCTCATCACAAACTAGCACTTTTATCAAATAGTTCCTGTGTGATGCCTGTCAAATTGTTTAACCATCTACCTCCTCAAATAAAAAATATTGAAAATCTAAATCTTTTCCAGAACACAATTAAGTCATTGCTATTAAAGCATAGTTTCTATTCAGTCTATGAATACTTTAATACTCCTCTTATCTAGATAAACTGTTGTATGCTGTCTGACTGTTCATATCTGCATGTATAAGTTGTGTTTACAATTATAGTTATGTTTTATATATATATATATGTGTGTGTGTGTGTATATGTGTGTATATGTATATATGCATGTATGTATATATGTGTATGTGTGTATACATATTTATACTTGTACAATTTTAATTCTATTTATATGTATACTGACGCATTCAATGTATTTTATTATACCTTAAATGAATAAAGAAGTTTATTATTATTATTATTATTATTATTAATTTCATCAGTATGTGGCAGAAACTTAATAGGACTTGATATTGATCATATAATAGAATCTCTAGAGTTAGAAAGGAATTGATTTGTTTTGGATATTTTGATCCAGTACTCGAACCAGCTTAGAGGTATTCAGAACTAGTATTTGAAACTTTAAACTTAAAAGTTAGTACAGTTCATAGATAAGAACCTTTGGTTGTAGCATTTACTTGATAAGTTCCGTCGCTCAAAACACCTGATAACTTGAAGAAATTAAGTTGTATATTAATGAATGACACAAGGTTATCGGAAATTATTTATTGATATATTGTGATCTAATAATTTTCCATTACATGTGACTATACTTTGTTTAGAAGTGACAATAATAGTAAAAAACGGTAGAATCATATAATGTAGAAGATAAAACTTAATAGCAATCAGATATCATTAAACTTAAAGCCGCGTACGGACATGCAATAAAACATCGAACCAAACGCCGTCGCGTTACTTTACGGAATCTAGTGTAGAAGAAGCACTGCTATCGCGAAATGCAACGCCTCCGCGTAACATCGCAACAACACCACTTTCGGCTCGTTGTCGGTTTTCTGTCGTCACATCAAAGAAACGTTGCGGCGTCGTGTTACGCGCCTCTGTTGCAAGTGTGTACGATCACCCCATATCATTACAGCGCTCCGTTCAGTTCAGTTCCAGCAGCTTTACTGAATTATCGTTAGTTCTTTCTGATTTTAAAATTTATTGAGTGGACGCAAGAAAATATTCTATTTCATAGAAGCAAAGAATTATTGTGAAACCAAAAACACCCGAGATATTATAACAAAATGATGTGAGAACTTGACGGTAATTAGTTAGTGATTGAAAATATTTGCTAGTTGTTTAGAATTAAAAAATGAGTATAATGATCCAAAGTTTCAGATATGAGCTGCGCTCAATATTGTGCAATCAAAACCCGTTGCGTGGGGAAGCGGCTGTATTAACGCTCTTAGTTGATTAATTCATTAAGTATATTTTATAACTATTGGAGAGTCCAAAAAATTCATGGATGTTCTACGCATTTTGAATAAATTTTCCGCAATGAAAAAAAATTATTCGATCAGAAATTCAAATATTGACAGCTCCACGAAAAAAAATGTCTCAATTTCATCGGGATTTCAGCAGAATTAAAATTAAGATATCTTGGAGGTTATTTATTGTGAACCAAAAAATAAAATATATGTGTAAAATGAAGAATACTTGATAAATCTTATCCCTTGATATTTTATTGTAAAAGATAAAGTTTCGCCGTAAAAAAATTATAACTAAACAAAAACACTTGAAAAGGTTAAAAATTAAAATTTGGTAAATTCAATGGACTATTGGTTTTTGTATTCCTGAAAAAAGAAACCATAAATAAAAATAGCGTATGGTTGCAATGCGACTTGCCAATTGCCAATGCAGCTGGGTCGGTGTAGCATGGGATATGGTTGCATCCAGTACTCGTAGGATTTCCAAGAACGAGAGCACAAGCACAAAAGAGTTAAAAAATGATGAAATTTAGTTTATTATTTAAAGCGAAGTCATTCATGCATGTATATGTTATCACGTCCTGAAATCGAATCCGTATCCTCCTCCTGGTGTTGTCGCCTGCAACCAGTAACCGAGAGAAAAAAAATTAATACAAAGGACAAGAAATAATTAACATTTTTCACCCAAAAAAAATTGATACCTTTGTAAAGGACAAGTAATTAACATATCAAATAACTATGTACAGGGTGTTCGGCCGAAAGGGTACCATTTTTTTCAATCAATTCTTTTAAATAATGAATACATTTTTTTCCTTTGGGTTTCAGAAAAATATAAGGATTTTTTTTGCAAATATTACGATTCTTCACAAATTGTTTATTAGTAGTTTTTATTTGAAAATAGTTGTAAATTATAATGGAAAAAATCTGAAAAATTATACATAAAGTTACCAAGTCTTCAAACAAGTTGACAGAGGTTTTGATAAAATATCAACATTGTCAAACATTGTTCATGCAAGGGATTGATAAAAATGGTACTGTTGTTTAGTTGATGACATATTCGTTGATGTCGATCCAAGTACATGTAATATAAGAGTAATTAATTCTAGATTTTCAAATCATTTAGCTATCATTAAATTTTAGACAAATCGCCCTTAAGAGCAGTAACACAAGAATAAATTATAGGCCTATCTCTGATATAGGATTAGTAACTTTACATTATAATCTAAGTAACGTTTGCTGGGACTTTGTTAAACACCCAAATATATCTGTCAATAAAAAATTCGATAATTTTCTGAATATTATTGCACGAACTGCTAAATACAAAATCACCATATAAATTAAATTGGTTTACAGATGAAGGAGTACACTATATTTTTTGCCAGATTGGTATGACTTCTGTCCAATTGAAGATTTACGTAATATTAACAATACCCGAGGGGAATGCCTGCAACCCCTACCGGGTGCGTCCCCAGTTGGCGGATAGGGGAATGCCCTCAGTGGCATCTTGATGCCGACGGATAGGTGTGAAATAAAACAACATCCGTGAACCAACAGGTTACCTGGTACCCAGTGGCGTGGGCACAGGTCAGTAGCCAGAAATTTGCAATGCAGAAAAGTAAGGCAAAGTTTACAGAACAGGGGAGAGATACTCCAGTTCCGGTCGGGGAAGGAAGTGAAAGAGCGGGCTCTATCCGACCGTTAGCCAGCGACTGCTCAGTACACACAGTGGGAGGTCAAGCTGTGGAAGGTACTACTACCACTGTCAACCAGGAAACTGGAAAACTGATGAAGATTGGGATCAATCCTACTTCATCAGATGACCCAATATCATCGAACTAGGAGCGGGAGCTGTTAGAGTCCCCACCTCCAAGGGCTGGAGAATTGGGAACATATTACATCAGATGTTACAGGCAAATTTACAAAAAGCCAGGGTTGCCACATACGTCCTCGGAAGAAGATTTAAGGAAGAGCAAATTGACATTGCTCTCCTCCAGAAATCTTGGACAAGTAACACAGGCCGGGTAAGTGGCCTGTGTTATGTCTATTTGAGCACCATGTTGATAAACCCCAGCATGGTGTATTCTATAATAATATAGAAACACTGGGTTTATAGACCAGGCTGACATTCGCTAAGGTTATCTGGGCTTAAGCCGATGCGCGACGGATGGTGTTATCCGTATCTGCGTGCGACTTTTAGAGGTTGCTGCTGTCAACTGCAGGACCTGCAACAGGAGCTGGAAAAGCTTGTGTATTTATTTTCTTCATTCCCCACATAAGCGATTTCGGCTTACATCCACCAACATAACGCGGCGTTACAGGTGTTATTTACCACCTAAGGCACCCGTACGGGATAGACTAGACACCAGTGCTGCCTTACGTCGTCCCCGGAGGCCGGAGATATTGAGTCCGTTGTCGAAGAACGAGAAGTCCTGGATTTACCTCGGGATTTACTGGAACTGCTCGTTCCCGACGGTCAGGCTAATCCAAACCAAGAAGCCTGGTATAATCCTTCTCGACCATACCAATGTGATGTATCTATGTCATCGAGTTCTCGACCCCTGCCGAGAAAGACATCACCTTGAAGAAGAAGAAAAAGCGGGCCAAATATCACAATTTCCGGTATAAGCTCCAAGTGCTGTACCCAGGCTACTCGGTCAAGGTGGTAGTCCTAATAACCGGAGTATTTGGAGGTATAAAGGTAAGTGTCTGGTAGGCCAAATGCAGAAGGCGGTCATCTGCTTAGGGCACATGATTCTGAGATCTACAGTTACTACCCCTCGGAAGGTGGGGAGGAGTGAATTGCGTTACTCCTGTGAAGGGTCGGGGTCCATGGAAGGGACTGTCCGGGACCTCGAGAAAAAAATTATTAGTCACAAAAATATAATGTTTTGACATGTCAGAAAAAACATATAAGTGAAAATTTACAGCAGTTGTGCCATTTCCATTTAATAAATTACATAAGAAAAAATCAGATTTATTTTTTAAATTTCTTCCTAGTTAATAGTAACGTCAGAATATCGATACTAAAGTAGAAAATCATAAATTAGTCTTTATTTATTTATTTCAATTAAATGTATTTATTTGACTTTAATAAATAACATCATCGAAAAGATAAATTATGGACCTGTTGTGTGATTATGAATTACTGAATAAATTACTAACATCACCAAATATTTCGTATATAGACCAACCCACGTTTTTCACAATAATATTTTTTTCGTTCATATGGAAGTTGCCTTAAAAGCTGTTTTACTTTTTCTAGAATAGCTCCAACAAGAAATATGGAATATTAAGATACTGGATCTAAATTATTCGATAAATTATTCATTAGTAGCAGTGAACCGTTATAATAAAAGTAAATCTGTTCGTAATAGTACCTTACTAAAATAGAAAACACGTTATTAAAAAGACTGATATTAGGGTTACTAATTTGTTCTTACTTAGAAAAATAATTCAGAATAAGCTCGCAAAAATTATTTTCTACTTTGTTTTAATGTAAGTAAAACGTTAACAATTAAATTATTTGCACACAAATGAAAAATGCATCCTTATTTAATATTTGTAATTCTAACTTTTTTCAAACTTTTAATAGTAGCTGTAATAGATAGCTAATAGTAACTAGATACTAAATTTTTACACTGCTTAATAATTTAATCATTTTATATCAGACAGAGTGGAAAAAATTGTAAATACTTTAATGCCGCTCCTTTTTTGTATAGTGCACTTATAAAATCCCAATTTAATATAAAATGGAGGCAAAATAATATTCTTCGGGTCAATTAAAGACATGTTCTGAGTGTTCATTTTGCCAGGGGTGTATTAATTTCTGACAGGCCAAACATTCTTTATGTTGTCTGGCTCTAACAGCGACAATGTGCTATAAAAAAACCTGACGAAGAAATATCTGCTACTACATGTATGATCAAAGGGTGTACTAGATGTAAAAAAAATTTAATTGGTCTTTGGGTAAAAAAAAATTAAATTTTAGTGATTAATAAAATTTACATTGTAATTTTCATTGGTTGGTATTTCCAATGTCTTCTTTCGTTAAAGTTGACACTGTAGTGATTTTATTGAGTGGTTGGATATATATATTTTTTTTAATATCCAATCCGACTTGTTCAGTTGAATATTATACTCATTTATTCGAGGAGAGAATAAATGAATCAGTGATTGAATAAATCAGTGATGATTAAACGAGTTATTGATTAAATGAATGAATGAATAAATAAATGAATGAATAATTGAATGAATGAATGAGTGAATGAATGAGTGATTGATTATTTTAATTCACAGAATTGTCAAGCGGACAAACTTATTTTTGTTTTTGTTTTTGCAAATACTAGAAACTTCCGCAGCAATTTTGCTGCTTAATTTTTTTTCTACCTGGAAAACGGCAGCTTTTCCATATGCATCTGCAAACCATTAAATTAATATCGAACTGCATTCTACTTCTCCTGCAGGACCACCATTTAACTTGACCTTTTTAATTCTACTTGACTGAACGTCTTCCGTATTGTAATTTAAAAAAAAATGTCGTTATCGTCCAACCCATATCAGCTTAATTCCCAACATATTTAATTATCTTAAACTATATTATTAACATTTAATTAGGTGTGAGTGTTAAAGTTTAAAAAAAAAGTTTTCTTGGAAATAACATCTGTTGACCCTGGAGATCTGGAATAGCAATTTAAACCGCACTATAAAATTATTTTCGAAAAGGTGAATTCTAACAAATCGATCATTCCTAAACCATCCCATATTGATTGTATGCCTTAAAGTTAACTCCACTTCTTATCAATTATTCAATAGTTTCTGCTAACAAGTTATGATACTAATAGTCTAAGAGCCAGTGACATTTTTCGGTGATGATTTAGTTAAGGCCTATTTTTTGAGAGGATGTTGAGAGGTGCATAACTAAGTGTCCTCCGCGAGGATTAACCCGGATTCGAGTCATAAGGGGGTGGCAGAACACCCCCAACGTGTAAAAAAAACTGCATCTTTTTATTATTTAGTTAAGGCTGAAATTTTCTCCAGTAGTCCTCTGATAGCTCACAATCATCGATATAATATTTGTAGAGCGATTGGCCA
Source organism: Rhamnusium bicolor (assembly GCA_029963845.1). Lineage (NCBI taxonomy): Eukaryota > Metazoa > Arthropoda > Insecta > Coleoptera > Cerambycidae > Rhamnusium > Rhamnusium bicolor. The sequence goes on along the minus strand of JANEYF010002339.1, from coordinate 119,825 downwards.
GTCATAAGGGGGTGGCAGATCACCCCCAACATGTGTAAACGATGAACTTTTTATTATTTAGTTAAACTTCATCTCTTAGTATGTTGTTGTGACAACTATTTCAAGTGTAAATGCCAATTTGCAGAACATAATGGCGGCATTAACACCCTGGCAGAACGATTTGAATTTGTAAAAATTTTTTACTTTCAGCCGCATATATCTTTCGAACTATGCAACATACGAGAAAGTTGCATTATTATTTTTTGTGTGAAATTTAATTCTCTACAAAAAAAGGTTTTTTTATATTTTCGTGAATCTCCTTTAGTTTCTGAGATATACTGAAAATAAAAAAAATTTGCAAAAATTTTTTACGTTCAGACGCAAATATCTTTGGTACTATGCTAGATGCGAGAATGCGACTTGAAACACTTTTTGTAGGAAATTTAATTCTCTACAAAAATAGTCTCTTGACATTTTCACGTATCTCTTTTAGTTTCTGAGATATACTGAAAATAAGGAATTTTCCTCATGAATAGAACATTCTGGTGCTCAAGATAGTTATTATCGTAGTTATTTCAAGTTTCAAGTGTAAATGCCAATTGACAGAACAAAATGGCGGTTTAAACACCCTGGCAGAACTATTTGAATACCCTGTATGCACGCCTTGATTTCGTTACTCCAGCCAATTATTTCGTGTATTTCCTTTTTTTGGAACATTTTTGATATGATCAAAAAAGATATTAATGATTCAACATACATTTACAATGTTTTTTATCTATCGAGATCGTGGAACTTCAATAATTTCGATTTTTTTCAAAAAAATTTTTATAATTTTTTTCATGGCAATCGGGTTTTTTTAATTATTATAGTAATACAGTTACAATAATATTCATCATATTTTGGGGTTCTCAATAGGCACTGATTATATTTTTCTGAAATCAGTATCATTATGAAAATCAGATAACGCAATTGCAACGAAAAAAATTTTTTCGAGTTCGAGAACGCAACAATAGAAACATCTGAAAAAAAAATCATTGAACTTTCTTTCAATGGGTACAGAAATAATATATAACAAATCGGATGAATCAAAAATAATCGGAAAGAATTTGGCTAAGGTGACTTGTCCTTAACGTTTCATCGCATGACTGCGTTGAAAAATGTATAATGGTATAGGGCTCAATTTCACTATTGCTAAAAATGACATTTTTCGACGTTTCTGAACTTGTAGGAATAAAAAACATGGTTTTAGGGAAATATTCATTAGTACGTCTCCAACGGTTTGTCGGCAATGGAAAGAGAATTCTTTATTTTCAGTATATCTCAGAAACTAAAGGAGATACACGAAAATGTCAAGAGACTATTTTTATAGAGAATTAATTTTCCTACAAAAAGTGTTTCAAGTCGTATTCTCGCATCTAGCATAGTTCCAAGGATATTTGCGTCTGAACAAAAAAAATTTTTGCAAATGTTTTTAATTTTCAGTATATCTCAGAAATTAAAGGAGATACACGAAAATGTCAAAAGATCTTTTTTGTAGAGAATTAAATTTACCACAAAAAACAATAATACAACTTTCTGGTATGTTGCATATTTCCAAACATATATGCGATTGAAAGTAAAAAATTTTTACATATTCAAATCATTCTGCCAGGATGTTAATGCCGCCATTTTGTTCTGCAAATTGGCATTTACACTTGAAATAGTTGTCACAACAACTTACTAAAAGATGAAGCTTAACTAAATAATAAAAAGTTCATCGCTCACACGACATGTTGGGGGTGATCTGCCACCCCCTTATGACTGGCCAATCGTTCTGCAAATATTATATCGATGATTGTGGGCTATCAGAGGACTACTGGAGAAAATTTCAGCCTTAACTAAATAATAAAAAGATGCAGTTTTTTGTACACGTTGGGGGCGTTCTGCCAGCCCCTTATGACTGGAATCCGGGCTAATCCTCGCGGATGACACTTAGTTATGCCCCTCTCAACATCCTCTCAAAGAGTAGGCCTTAACTAAATCATCACCGAAAAATGTCACTGGCTCTCCTACTATAAGAAAGAACCCTTTAAACAAGTTACAATTTTGCGATTTGCCAGTTTAGTTGTGCTTGTGGTTATTGAATTTGTTTTCTAAATTATCTCTTTACATTTTGGTTGATTGCCCCTCATCAACTATGATGTTTCACAGTTTAAATGGATGACAGAACTTCATCTGTTTAATAAAAGTAAATAAAATAGATGATTAATTATTTAAAACTAATGGTTTTTAAAAACTAGTATCTATATACCTGCGCTAGATTTTTAATCTGTCTGTGAATGAAAAGATAACATACAGAAAACTTAGACGTAACTATGATTATACTGCAATTAATATTTCCCGAATTATTAATATATCAAACTAAATAACTTAAAAACCCACTGAATTTTAATTTATTTCATCATATCAAAAAATATTTATAAAAACTGTAAAAATCTAATTTATCGCGGTTAAATTGTCAATTTGAATGGATGAATTAGGCTATATTAAAAATTTATTATGATTGTGATATTTTGCGAAGAGACTATTACGACGTGCTAAGTAGTGAAAGAGACTATAACTTAAAATTGATTGATCTAGGTTCATCTAATTTAGTCAGTAATAAATAATTCGTATAAAATTGAATTTAAAGGTGTGATAATTAAAAAAAAATCGCATTAAGTATTAAAAATATTTTCAATATACGAGTATAACCTAGCGGCCAATTTTGTTGAACACTTTTTATTACTCTTAAAATTCACCATAAAGAAATATGAAAAATAGCAGAATATCCTATTAATGTAAATTACTCACTCACATTACTTTAAATACCTGTAAATTACAATAATCACATTACTTCAGTTGATTTAAATATTAAACTAATGCTATTATACAGAATATTCCGGAAATTAGTGTAAATATTTTTACTCATAGAAAACCAACCTGTGAATATAATTTCATCCAACCTAACTTCTCTTAAGGCGTCATTAGCACGCGTTCGTCCACAGAATTGCCAATATAAAACTTTGAATGCTGGTGAATTTTTCTCTATTAATGAGAAATGCGAACATTTTATTTGGTGTCACTTTATGAAAATAAATAATCGTGTTTCGTATTAATAAAAGGAAAATAGGCATAAGTATTGAATGTAATTTTATATATTAAATCTATATAGTATTTAGGATGAACCATTTGTTTTCGTTTTTTTAGTATTACTAACAGACAAATTTTAACAGCGAATTATAGATATAAGTTGGATACCTGGTGAAAATGCAGCCTTAATGGTAATAAATAAACCATCCTTTCTGATTTGTCAAACAGAATTTCTTCAAGATTAAAAATTTTTAAAATAAAAAACCTCACTAATTCTATTTGATGCTTGAATATTCAGGATAAATTTTTTGGAAATGGTTAAACTGTGAATACTTATATTTACAGTCACTTACACTTAAAGATATCTACACCTCCAAGTTTACTATTATTATAATTCGTTTAATTTTAATACATATTTATGTTGATTCTTATATTTTATATTGCTTCCATCTTGCAATAGCCGAGATAGTAGACTGCCACTTGGGGCTGCTCGCGTTTCCCTAGCCCTTGGTGCCAACTCGAATGGAAATGCGCTCTGATCCATACATATTCCTCAAGCTGCACAAGTCCTGCTTCCATATCCGACACACCGAAAAGTTCGTCCGCCACACAAATTTTAGAAGTTGAATCTCCTAACGCCAAAACACTATAAGGCGCAGCACTATATCCACTAAGCTGCGTCAAATATGCCTGCAATGAAAGAGGATGAAGACAGAAGAGCGCCACCAGCCAGGGTTCAACCAGGAGCAAAAGTCAGTCAAAGCATCTTCATCGTTTGAATTTATAGACGGGGTAAGAGAGAGAGAACAGGCCACCTACCATGAAGCTTGATTTCGGCCTACAGCGATGCACTGGGGGATAAAGAGAAATAGTCCTACCCAGCCCCAAGAGAATTGGCCTGCTTATATTTTATAGCATTTATAATAATTTGCTAAGCAATAGGATTCTAAATACATTTGTTTGTATTATAATGATGATGAATCGTTTGCAGTGGAAAAGAAAATGTTTCTTGTTTTGAAACCTAAATCCCACCATTTTGGATTTAAGAATAGGCTTTGAATCACGAATTTTGCTTACTATTATTGCTAATGTTACTATTACTTTTACCAACACTGTTACTTTTATTTTACCATTATCGTTTCTGATGCTGTTACTATAAGAACCGTTTCACAAATGGCTGATGGCCAGTCCTGATGGTCAGTCGTGAAAAAATTAACTGTACATCAGTCGATTATATTGTCTTCAAAGGGATACTGTCAATCAGTTGTAAACATGTATTGCAAGCCGCGGAATAATGCGTTGTTGTCGCTCTGTGTCTGAAGAGGTTATCAGAATGAAGAAAAAAAAGTATACAGATTATTTTTCGTTGATCTATGCGCTAATTAAAATGTCGGTGTCAAACCGATATTTTGCCCCTCCATTTGCCATTGTACCTCACCGAAATAACAGAACGAAGATGAACAAATACACAGCACCAAAATACGCAACTGATGTAATGTATGCATGTGAAATTCTTGTTTTAATTAATGGCTTCAACGATTTCTGGCACACGCACAAGCTCCACCGCCTCCGTATGTTTTTTCATCGGTCGACTGATGGTGCGCACACACTACATGTGGAAGAGGTAATTTAAACAATGGCCCGGTCTCATCAAGACTGATCGTCGGTCGTTTGCGAAACATCTCTAACTCTTACTAATGCTCTTACCATTACTCTTACTATTACTATTACTGTTACTATCACTATCACCATTACTATTACTATTACTGTTACTATTACTATTACTATTACTATTACTATTACTATTACTATTACTATTACTATTACTATTACTATTACTATTACTATTACTATTACTATTACTATTACTATTACTATTACTATTACTATTACTATTACTATTACTATTACTATTACTATTACCTATTACTATTACTATTACTATTACTATTACTATTACTATTACTATTACTATTACTATTACTATTACTATTACTATTACTATTACTATTACTATTACTATCCCCGTGTGGGGTATTCTGTCCCCCATCGGGCGCGTCCCCGGGTGGCGGATTGGGGAGGCCATGCTGCTTGCAGCTTGGCTGGAGGGAGAAAACCTCCCGTGGACCAAAACAGACGTGTGGTCCCTGCGATAAAGGGACACGAATGGGAAATGTCGAATTTTAAAAATGCATTACCCCAGGTGGGTAGGAAATATTTTCCGGAATCCCACACCACGCAAGTGGTCTGCCCCACGGATTCTGGGGGCGGCAAAAAAGCGACAACCGAAAGATCGGAAGGCATCAACGTGGCTGATGGACTGTTGGAAAAAGGGTCCCAAATTTCTGACCCCTTCAAGAGACGCAGTATACTAGAGAGAACTCCTCCTCGGGTAAGAAGTGCCTCCTACGACTTTCTACCGCAGGATGATGAAAATTTGGTTAACACTACTACCAAAGCTGCACCCAGTGCACACAACAGCCAGGACGACGTAGTCTTCGATGATCGAAACACTCAGCGAGACGCTGAAAAGCAGGAGATGACGAGTGATCAGAGTGCTCTCAAAAATCTCTGGGAACGAAGCGACGAACTTGATAGAGAAGAAGACGAGCAAGTACAGAAGTTGAAAAATATTCTCAAAAAGATGGAGGACTTCTGTAAACTGCATAAGAATATGCACCGCAGTATTAAGGATGGGCTAGAGGAAGCGCGAGATGCGGCTGATCACCTCACGTTCACCAGAGATTCCCGAAAGCGTGCGCTACAAAAGTTCAACAAGACAGCAACGAAGGAACTTACAAAAATCACAGCTGTGAAAGAAAGAACGGTTCAAGCAGCGGCTACACCTAAACGCAGCGCCAAGGACGAGACTCGCAGAGCGAAGAATGCCAACTTTGAGAGCAGCGCCCGGAAACGAACGAGAGAACCTACTGCAAGCCCGGCGGATAAAGCTTCAGCTCTACGCATGGACAAGAAGAAGAAGAAGGCGGAAGATGACCCTGACGGCTGGATCTAGCCCAGAAGAAAAGACATAAAAGAAGGGAAAACGCTACCGCCGCAGGAGAGGTGATAACACCTAAAATGGGTAACACTACTCCTGGACAACGAAACCAGAAGAGGACGAGAAACAGAACACGCTTAGAGGCGGTACTGATAAAGCCTTTGGCTGGGAAAAAGTACGCGGATGTGCTGAAGGAAATTCGCGGAAAAGTCAGACCGGAAGAGATGAACGTCGACATCAAGTCTATTCGTGAGACTCGAGCAGGGGACGTTCTGCTAGAGCTTGGCAGGAAGACCGCAGATAAAGAAAAATTCAGCAGCGCACTCAAGGAAGCTGTGGGCCAGATAGGAAACGTGAGAAATCTCGTACCGAGAGGAACCGTCGAGATTAGAGATTTGGACGGCGTAACAGATGAAGACGACATTAGAAATGCGGTGGAACGAGATATAAAAGAGGCGGCAGGACCAGTAAAGGTGCGAATGTCAAAAACCTATAGAGGGCAGAAAACGGCCATAGTCGAAATGAATGAGCTGGGAGTATCCGAGCTGCTGAAGAGATCCAGAATTAAAATAGGATGGGTAAACTGCAGAGTAAGGCAATGGCTGCTGATATCACGCTGCTACAGATGCCTGGGCTACGGCCACCAGTCCACTGGTTGTAAAAGGGCCAGATAGAAGCAAACTCTGCTACAAATGTGGCAAAGAAGATCACAGAGCAGCAGCATGCGGCGAAAGACCACGGTGTGTCTTATGCACCGAACGAAAAGACAAGGAACCTGTTGACCACATCGCAGGATCTGGAAGCTGTAGAGTCTTCAGAGAAGAACTCGGAAAGGTAAAAAAGACCACGCAATGCCACAGCTACTGCAAGGTAATATGAACAGAAGCAAAACGGCAGCCGACCTTCTTACGCAACTTAAGCATGAAAAGAAGGCCGACATATTGTTGATCTGCGAACAGTACCGCAACATGGACACCCCGACTTGGTTCTCAGACCTCACAGGCACCGCTGCTATCTGGGTACCAGACCCAAGCGGAGCACACATTGAGAAACACGGACGTGGCGACGGCTATGTATGGATTAGGAGCAGAAGGGTTACCTACGTGAGCTGCTACTTCTCCCCAAACGAAAGAATAGATGACTTCAGAGCAAAGTTGGATCTCCTTGAGGATACGGTTCAAGGATTAGAAGGAAGTATAGTAGTCGCTGGCGACTTCAATGCCAAAGCTGTGGAGTGGGGTATGACCTGGACCGACACAAGAGGGAGAATGGTGACCGAGATGGCGGCCAGACTAAATTTAGTCGTACTAAACACCGGGACGTCGACGACCTTCAGACGGGCTGGCTATGGACAAACCATCATAGATATCACCCTGGCAACGGAATGCGTTGCAGCTGAAATAGCCGACTGGCATGTGCTAGAGGATTATACAGGGAGCGACCATCAGTACATAAGCTTCCAAATAACTGGGACCAGGATGGCACAAAGAAGAAACGCGACTAGACCACAAAGATGGAACGTCGCGAAAATGGACGTAAACAAATTCTCCGCGGTGATACGCAGCGGCTACGCAGAAATGGCTAGAACCACTGGCGAAGGTGACGAAAGGGAAAATGCGGAGGCTGTAGTCGAGACCACGATGCATCTTATCCACCGCGCCTGTGACGCATCGATGCCCCGCAAGAGACCACCAGGCAACAGAGGTCCAGTATACTGGTGGTCAGAAGAAATCGCAAACCTCAGGAGGACATGTCTACAGAAACGAAGGATATCCACGCGAACGAGAAGAGTTGAAGATGCAGAGCAAAGAGCGGCCGAATATAGGCTCGCGAAAAAAGAGCTCCGCGACGCAATCAAGCAGGCCAAAATTCGCTGCTGAGAAAGGGCTCTGTAGTGAAGTAGACAATGACCCCTGGGGCATGGGGTATAAGATTGTTACACGCAAATTCGGTGTCCCAGCAGGGGACACGACACATGACGCGGAAACGATGGACGGTATTGTGGACGCGTTATTCCCCACCCACCCCATAAGAGAAGAGATGGACCCAATCATTGTACCTGAGGATATCCCGGCCTTCAGCGTAGAAGAGCTGACAAAGACAGCAGGATCTCTACGCAACAAAAAAGCACCAGGCCCAGACGGTGTGCCAGTGGAGGCGATAAAAACTGCAGTAAATGCCTGTCCGGAACTAATGCTGGATATGTATAACTGCTGTTTGAGGGCAGGTGTTTTTTGCGCCCGCTGGAAAAGACAGCGGCTAGTGCTGATCAGCAAGGGCAAAGAGATACTAAATACGCCATCGTCCTACAGGCCTTTGTGCATGTTAGACGCGGCCGGAAAACTGTTAGAGAAGCTGCTAAAACCACGCTTGTTAACAGCTGTACAAGCGGCCGGTGATCTGAGTTCCAGGCAATACGGTTTTAGGAAAGGGCTATCCACATCAAGCGCGATACAGGAGGTAGTGAACACGGCGTGCGCCACAGAGAGAGGGGATCACAGAACGAGATCTTTCTGCATGTTGGTCACTCTAGATGTAAAGAACGCTTTCAACTCGGCACGGTGGAGTGACATGTTGGAAGCACTAGAGCGCACTTTCAGGGTACCTGTATACCTGCTACGCATGTTTAGAGATTACCTGAACGAACGGGTACTACTATATGACACCAGGGAGGGACCTCGACAGAGAGTAGTAACTTCCGGAGCGGCACAAGGGTCGATTCTAGGACCTGACCTCTGGAACATCACGTATGACGGAATACTGAAAATGGAACTGCCAGAAGGAACGCAACTAGTTGGGTACGCTGACGATATCGCGGCAACCATCGTGGCGCGAGACGGCGAACAAGCCCAGAGGAGATTAGACCAGGTGATGCGACGAGTGTACAGATGGCTGGAAGACCACGGACTGAAGCTAGCAGTACACAAAACGGAAATGGTGATACTGACGAAGAGAAGAATCCCTACAATACTAGACATGACGGTTGGTACGGAGGTGCTTCAAACCAAAAGCGCCGTGAAGTACCTGGGAGTGACACTAGATACTAAGCTGACCTATTGGGGGCAAATCCAACGCATGGCAGATAAGGCAGCAGCAACGACAGCTGCCCTTAGCAGATTAATGGCAAATGTAGCTGGCCCTAGAGCGAGCAAGCGTAGGTTACTAATGTCCACGACCCAATCAATCCTACTGTACGGGGCTGAGATCTGGGCGGATGCACTAAGGGTCGAGAAATACAGGAAGCACCCAGCTGCGGTACAGAGAAAAGGAGCGCTAAGAGTGGTGAGTGCCTACCGCACGGTTTCGGAACCCGCTGTCTTGGCAATAGCAGGAACACCTCCGATTGATCTGCTTGCACAAGAGCGCAAGAGGATCTTTTCTAGGAGGGCAGAGATAGACAGAGACAGGGTGAAAAAAGAAGAAAGATCACGTACCATGGACGAGTGGCAGCGGCGTTGGGACGCCGAATCCAGAGGGAGGTGGACTGCAAGACTAATAAGGCGGTTAACTACATGGGCAAACCGCGGACACGGCGAAGTGAACTATTACTTAACGCAGTTCCTGACCGGGCATGGATTTTTTCAATCCTATCTGTACAAGATGAGAATAACAGATAACCCAGAATGCGTATACTGTGAGATGGGACAAGAGGACGATGCATACCATACATTTTTCGAATGTGACAGATGGACGCGGGAAAGATTCTTGCTGGAAACGACGGTGGGTGCTCAAATGATACCCGAAAACATCATAGATAACATGCTACGCAGCAAAGACACCTGGGACGCGATAGCAAGATTTGTAGAAGCAGTGCTCCGACAAAAGAAACAAGAGGAGCAGTAAGCACGGCGATCACCCTTACTCCCGAACCCCTAATCACAAATGTGGACGGGGGACGTAGGGAAGCGACGAAAGATAGATGGCGTCATAAAGACGGTAATGGATCAGACTGAAGTAATGCGAAAGCGGTTCCGGTCTGGTCTCTCTTCGGGGAATTCAGGAGGGCCTCTTGCTCCGGTTAGCTAACGCGCCGGCTACGCCCTCCCAAAAAAAAAAAAAAAACTATTACTATTACTATTACTATTACTATTACTATTACTATTACTATTACTATTACTATTACTATTACTATTACTATTACTATTACTATTACTATTACTATTACTATTACTATTACTATTACTATTACTGTTACTATTGCTGTTACTATTACTGTTACTATTACTGTTACTATTACTGTTACTATTACTATCACTATTAATATTCCTATTACTATTTAACAGTCGATAATGAAATTAAGTAATTTTTTTTTTAAACAATTCTACTTGACCCCTGCGGTGGTATAGTCTATAACCACAGAAGAAGTAACGAAATCCTAAGGAAGTTTAAGGTCATCCAAATAAATGTATGTCTTTAGTTAATCTAGCAGTGAAATACAGGGAGAACAGTTCTTAGCTAACAACTCTATTTATATTTTCTAAACACAGTTTTGGAATGAATTATGTAAATCTTTATATTTGTGTAAATAAGTTTTACAAAGCAATTTTAATTATCTACGAGGCTGTGCCCATTCCAAAAATACTAAAGAGACTGATATGAAGCCAAGGTTTCTAAATTGTCTAGTAAAGTATGTATACCGCAGTAGTGATTTAGTGTATAATATACCTCTAAAGTTTGGATATTATGGTAATGAGATGACACGCATTCACTGGTCAGTTCGCTGTTCCAACTATTCTAAATAGGTATAAACAATCGTTGTGAGAATTAAATGTAAATAATAACTTTTCTTAAATAAGAATACGGATTAAATATATTAAATGTATATTTATTGTATATAATAAATAATTATATAAAAATGTCCTAAAAGTCTTCATCCAAATTAGAATTTCCTAAAGGGGGAATAAGTTGGTTGCGCTGTGTAGGATGGTTCAGGGTGAGCGGCATTGTACTGAAGAGATTTAAGGATGGCTTCAGGAATTGGTGGTGGGGTTGGTATGACATTTCCAACGGGTTGGAAACCATTTTCGTCAGCAATGTATTGTATTTGTACAAGTATTCCTTCAGGTGATGTGTATTGGTAAGATCCTTGTGCAGAAGTTCCCACATCGGGTCCTATAGCTTTTAGTTTACCTGATTCTTGAGCAGATATCCCGTTTTCGGTGTCGTAGCTAAAAAAGAATAATTTTTTCTCATGAATATGACACTTTCGAAAAACTGATAGGTAGTTAAGATATATTCATAATATCATCCTTATTTCAAAATAAGTTAACAATTTATAATTTTAATAAACATCTTGTAACAATAAACTATATTATAAAAGGAAATGCAATCAATAAAATTACCAGCTGTGAAAATGATTAGGAAAAGCACTACTACTTACGCATATTGGTAACTTCCATCAGGATACACTTCATTGTCCGAACGAAGTATGGCGGCATACCTTTCACCTGTTTGTCTCTTAGTTAATAAATGTCTAACGTCACCAAAAGCCACAGCTACAAGACCAGCAAAGAAAACCTGAAAATAGAGTTAGTGTACTAGTACATAAAAAATAATAAATATGTTTTGAAATAGAACATTACCCAATCAAAACTTGTACAGCTTAAATGTTTTAATTTGTAGATTTATAAAATCATATTTTTGGATTAATTTTATACAGCCTTAACTTACAATGAAAGTAAAAAAAAATATCTCTCTATTGTTTCCTTTTATTTCACCAATAGTTTCATTTATTATAAATTAAAAATGCTACTTTATCACTAGCCTGAATGGTTTTATGTCCATGAAACAATCGATAATTATTTACAAAACAATTTTGTAGTTATTATAGAAAATGTGAGTTTACAAGTTATAAATTTTCTGCGTCCAACTTACCAATTTCATCATTTTATCCATTTTGTTTAAAGAACTGATCAATAATGATAATATTTTCGGTGCAGCTCTGGTATTTATATAAAATGGTTGAGTTGCGTTAGTAGAATAATTTAAAGATGTTACTAATACTACCTACTCTCAGGAATTCAGGGGCGTCTCTTTCTTATTTTTTATATGCAATAAAAGAAGCCGGTTATTCATCAAGAAACAAAGATATAAAAATTGTTATGCAAGTTTTCCCATAAAAGAGCGAACTTTATAGATTAATTATTTAAACAAAACAGTTTAAAAATTAAGGATTTGTTTACTGTATGCTTAGTTGTAATAAAATAAAATAATACTTTACTTGTTATCAGAAAAGTTGTTAATGGGAAGTTTTTGAAACAATAAAAAAATTGTAATTGAGAACAAAACAAGTATCAAGTTTTAAAAATAATTTATCTGAAAAAGTTGAATGTTTCTTCATACATACTTTTAAAATTGGTCGAAAAAATATTCTTGCAAGAAATTATTTAAAAATCTTGAATTATGTTTTGAAAGGAAATATTTTCAGCATTACAGCACACTACTGGGTTTATAGGCAAGGCTGACATTCGCCTTTTTAATATCACCGGAGACTGAGGGATTTAGTGCGGCGTATGGCTTGTAAGAATAATGTCATCAATACCTTTGTCCACCGTAGCTTAGGACTGAATTATCCATATTTGTGTCTCTAGGCAAAAGTTGCCCTCAAGTTCCAATCCTCAAAAAAAAGCAAAAATGCAAATGAAATTTCTCGTACAATGTTAAAAAGAACTAACATCGTGTTTTAATTTTTAATACAATAAACAATAATTTAGTAAAGCGAAAGAAGCTCAGAAATGACCCACAAAATATGGCAAGATTTAAAATGTAAAAATTGGTACAATTGCAGAAATCACCTGGGACTCCATTTAAAGTTGATACGTATTTAATTATTCTTTACAGAAGATTTTTTTATCTTTCAACATTTGGACCGTCAAATCAGAGAAGAGATTCAGGAAATAGTTCACTCACAATACAGGAATAAGTACAAGAAACTTCAAAATGTAATAAAAAGTAAGAAAACTCTTGCTAATAGTTTTAGTTCGTCTGTTTCCACGTTTAAATTTTATCCTAGATTAGTCAACCTTACTGAAATTGTATTTAATAGTAATGAAATTAATTTATTAGATATACGTTTGAAATATTCGCCTAATATTAAATCATGACCCAACTAATAAGTATCAAGCAGACATTTTAAAAATCATAGACAATGTCCATTAATTATTCCACCAGATGAAATATATAAATTCAAAATAATGAATCCCTCATCGCCATTATTCTATGGACTTTCCAAAATTCAGATAGAAAGTATACTCATTAAACCAGCCGTATCCTACGTAAAAACGCCCCATCGTATAAACTGCAAGGAATTAAATATCTTATTACCTTTCCCTCACTAACCTCGAATCTAAGTATTCTATTAAAAAATTCTTTTCAATTTATTGGAAAAGTTAAAAATCTCGTAATTTCTATATATAGTAACGCCAAATTAGTTTCGTTCGACGTAAAAAAGTCTTTTTACTTCAATTCCGTTCCAGACTTTATTTAAAATAATAGATAAATTGATAAGAAACTCCAATATTGACAGTGATATTAAATACCAACTATATTTAATAATTAAAAATTGTACTAACCAAAATTATTTTAAATTGAATGGAGAAATTTATAAATTATTAGAAGGTTCACCCATTTCTCCCTTACTAGCTGAAATTTTTATGTCTGATTTTGAGAACATACTCCTTAATATAAAAAACGTATATTTCTGGGCCCGTTGTGTAGACGATGTGTTTTTCACTTGGAACGGTACAAAAAGGCAGTTAAATAAATTCGTAGGTCATCTAATTCACTTAACCAAAAAATTCAATTCACATTAAGCGCCCTACACACAATGCAACATGCAACTGTAAAGAAAGCCCAATAGACAACCTAACAAAAAAATAAACAAAAAAATTATGTACGTAATGAGTCTTATGCTGGTTCATGACAGGAATTCAATAAGATATAGAAATGTATTAAGTTTAGACCTAAGATCAGTGATAGAGTTTGTAATAAACTAAATAAACTAGGATGTAAAATAATTTCAGTAAATAAAAATAATTTAGATAAAATGTTAATAAGCAATGAAGACAAAACTGAAAAGTTACAAAAAACAGGAGTATATGAGTTGAAATATAGTTATTGCGAAGCTATATACATTGGACATACTGGCCGAAATGTAAATAAGCGATACGAGGAACACAAGAAATTGTAAACAATGTATATTGCAAGGGTATGTTAACACATGGCATAGAAAACAATCATTTTATAGATTTAAATAATATTAAATGACTTCATTCGGAAAAGAAAGAAGGAAACTGGATTTATTAGAACAATTAAAAATAATCAAGTCTGTTAAAAATAATAAAAACTTAACGAATAAAAAACAAATTTTTACCGGTCACCATATCTTAAATGAAATAATTTAGAATTAAAGAATATAGTAATGTTCAAGTTATAAAAAATTTATTTTACAATAGTTTTACAGTAGGTACCTGATGTCGTTATATAAGCAATGAACACAAATTTTACTATTCAAAATTCCTTGTACACTTGATCAAGGACTAAAGAGCCAAAACACATGTAGGGTTTTTTAATAAAAAAATTTAAAACGTTAAAAAACTAATTTTCTTTACATGTTTAAAAAAAATAATAATTTTAAACAAAAATATAAATAGCAAAATGAAAAACAAAAACTAAACCAATTTTCCAGACATCTTGTTTGTGATATTTGCTACAATTATTAAAATCAATAGCATTACAGTTGTGACATTTTTAGGTGTGTACATAATGTACATGCTTAAGCTGGAAATCACACTGTACACACTTGATTTCCAAAATAAGTTCTATCACATGTATTTTTAGAAATTTACGATTAGTTCTGCATAAGCATCAACTAATAATAAGCTTATATTACAACCAGGTCGAATCTAGGTTACGATATGGTGTCTACTTGGAATTAAAGACCATACGGGCCTGCTAAAAATGAGTCGAACGGATGGTAGATCAACTGTAGAAAGTAGTCAGTCTAAGTTCTTTCCCTCTGTTTAGGGCATGTAATTCTGAAATCTATAGACACCAACCCTACAAGGTGTTGGGAGTTGCTGTAGTTAATTTACTGGCGTGACTCCAGACAGGTTCGGAAGCCACGGGAGGCTATCCAGCATTTTGTAGAACCATTAAAAATAATAATTATTGTAGTAATAAATGCCTTCATAAAACATATTTACAGCATAGAATAAACCTTAGTTAGCTCAGAGCTACTCTTACACGCAACTTTATCTTATACGAAATAAAAAAAAGATAGATATTGATGTCAATTTTTTTCTGTTGTAAATACTCTGAATGACTGCCAAAAGCTTCAAAGAAATTTTGAAACAATGCAGGGTTGGTGTAACTAAAACGGTCTGCCTCTCAATGCTGGCAAATGCAATGTAATGTCTTTTTCTAAAAAGAAACTCTTCTTTATGACTATAAACACTAGAATGCTAAAACCAGTCGAATGCTTTAAAGCACTTGGTGCATTTGTGGTTAAGCGTACTTTTAATAAACATGTCAAAAATTCCGTTCTGTCTTCAATATTGGATTTGTTATCAGTATGGACCGCGGGTAAATAATACATGACGTAAAAATCAGGCGCTGATCCAAGGACACTGCGCTGATATATACAATTTGCTATCAGAAAACCAATTGGACATTTGGGACAAAAAATATATGGTAAACTTGATTTTTCTTAAATGGAATGGAATATTTTTCTAAATTTGGATAGACCTTTTTATTTTGATTTAAGAAATATACAGTCTTAATCCATTATCTCTTATCGTTTTCGAGATGTTTAATAATAAAAGTTATGACCACCCATCTTCGACATCAGGAATAAATGATAGAGCAGGCCATGGAAAAACAATTTTATTTTAAGCTTTGACGTTTGAAGTATGCTATTGCATTAATTGTTGTGTAAGTTATAAGGAAATGCGTTTCTTTGAAAACGAAAAGTATGATATATTGTGAATATATCTAAACAATAATAAAAATACTGTTGCTGCACAACGAGAATATAGTCTTCTTCATGGTGATCGAGTTTTCCGTGCAAACATACATTTCGGAAATTACAAAGACGTTGAAACGAAAAAGCGGGTTGTTGTTCGAGATGAAAATGAAGAGCTGAATGTTCTCCTTAATTTTCAAAAAAATTCAAAAAGAACGACTCGTGATGCGAGACGAGATCTGAAAATATCATTGGGAAAAATATGGGAAGTTCTTTATAATTATAAGGTTAGACCTTTTAAATTGTTACTAGTGTTTAGATTGACTGAAGCAAGTGTAAATGCAAGAATAGAATTTTGCCTAATAAATGTTGATATATTGAACAACGTTGCACTTTGCTTTAATAAAATATTGTGGACGGATGAGGTTAGTTTCACCACATCCGGTATTTTTAATAGAAAAAACGCGCATTATAGTGATATTCCGCATCAGACAAAAGATACAAAGTTTCAAGGACGACAAACAATTTCGGTTTGGTGCGGGATTTACAACAATCGTGTGTTAGGTCCTACATTTTATAGGCAGTCACTAATTGGTGAACGTTTTTTAAACTTCTTACGAAATGATATTAAGATTATTTTAGAGGATCTAGGTACCTGTTGTAGATTATAATCAAATAATATGGCACCAAGATGGTGCACCATTTTTCATTTCCATTTTAATGCATTTATTGATTTTTAAAATATTTACATTGCATGCCCTTAATTATCTGTTTTATTTATTGGATTTTTTTTACATTAAATAATGTTTTATTTCGTGCGGGTGTTACAGATCGCTTAACACGGTATACACTAGCCCAGGCCGCTGTTGTTGCCTTTGTACCGTGTGACATGGTATTAAGTTTTATTATCTTTTTCCTTAAAACAAAGCAATTGCTGTACTGTACAGAATGTTTCAGAAATTTAGTAGCATTATTTAAGCTTGTGTGCATTGTGGTTTTTTATTAATGTACAGGAGAAAATAGGAAAAACCTATTTAATTTTTGTTTTTTACTTGAGCTATTTAAGGACATTTACCTATTTAGCGAGTATTTGGTGGTATCGGGGTGTGAACTGTGGGTAGCGGGACAGGGAAGATAGTGTTATGATGTGTTGCCGGCAATGACTATTTCTGAAGTCATTGGTTGCCGGTATGTTAGTTGCATTACCGTTGTTCGTTATAGAGTGGTAGTCTTTCGTGTATGTATTTGTTTGTATGTTGTATGTCATCGTATCTTCTTATGTGTCTTAGGTCTCTAGTCAGGTTTGAGGTCTGTATGTTTGACTTTAAAAAATTTTGTCGCATTTTCGAAAATATGACGTTGTATGTAGTCGATATTATATTGTATGTGTAGTTGTTCTAAGTTTATGTATCTATTTGAGCTAGTAAGTAGTCTGAGGAGTTTGTTTTGTGTAGTCTCTAGTCTTTTGTACTGTGTGTGTGATATGCGACACCATGCGGCACACGCGTATGTTAAAATCGGTCTAAGTATTATCTTGTATAAAAGAAGTTTATTGTCTAATATCAGTATACTACGTCTGTTTATCAGTGGGTATAGTCTACTCAGTGTTGCGTATGTCTTATTAATTGTGTTCGTTACGTGTTGATTAAATGTGAGTCGTTTGTCCAATGTAATTTCTAGGTATTTTACTGTCTTTCTCTGTTATTGTCTCGTTCTTTATTTTAAGTTTATTAAAAGTCGTGATGTTAGTGAATTTTTTTGTTAGTATACTAATTTCCGTTTTGTCCTCGTTTAGTTGAATCTTCCTTGTTTTATAATAGTCTGTTAGTCTGTCCATGTGTTATTTTACTTTTTGTGTCGCTGTCTGTGCATGGATGACTATCCGTATATAGTCGTATCGTCCACGTAGAGTATTGTTTTCATGTTAGGATATGCAGGGATATCGGATAGGAACAGGTTGAAAAGGATTGATGATAGGACTGTGCCTTGTGGTACGCCTGCTTAATTATTTTTAAGCGATGATATTGCTTTATTACTAACGTAATTTTTTGTTAAACTTGTGAAATATTGAGTCATGGTGCACCAGTACACAATATCATTCCAGTTTAAAACTATTTAAATGGCCGATTCCCAGAATAGATAGGCAAACATATAACCATTAGATGGGCTCCAAATAGCCCGGATATGTCGTTGCTTGACACATTTCTTTGGAGATATCGGTGAACTTCAAGAGCGCATCGCGCAACAAATATTACAGCTGAACAACAACGCTCAAAATTTTATTATAATAGTATACAGAATTTAAAGAAAAGATATCGTTTATGTTTAAAGAAAAATGGTAATTATTTTGAACAGTTTTTGTAAGTAATGTTTATATTGTTTTGTTTTTATTGTGTTGATTGTTAGGCTATTTGATTTTTATGTTTTATTTAATAAAACTTGTTTTTGTGCTTTTATTTGCCTTTTTTTTAGCATATTATATAACAGCGTAGAATTGTTTTTCTGATAGCATATTTTGAATCTTCAAAAAAAAAACATTAAAATCCATAATATTTTTTCCAAGTTAGAAATAAATGATTAACGGGTAATTCAGAATATACGTGAACTCCCTGTATGTATCCATGTCCCCCTTGAGTTACTAGACAACCCCCATAATATAGAAATTTTAGAGAACAACTTTCAAGAATTAAATATTATTGTTAAAGTTAAATAAAAATACAAACTAAAACAAAATGTACATTTATTTCATAATTTACTAAAAGTCTTTTTTTGTTAGAATCTCCTATATGGCGAGTAGGTTGGTTGTGCGGCATAAGATGGTTCAGGTTCAGGGTGGGCAGCATTATATTGAAGAGACTTGAGAATGGCTTCAGGAATTGGTGGTGGGGTTGGTAGAACATTTCCAACGGGTTGGAAACCATTTTCATCAGCAATGTATTGTATTTGAACAGGTACTCCTTCAGGAGAAGTATATTGGTAAGATCCTTGGGCAGCAGTTCCCGCATCAGGTCCTATAGCTTTCTGCTGACCAGATTCTTGTGCAGATATGCCATTTTCGGTATCATAACTAAAAAAACATGAAAGTAAATTCGTTAGTTATACATTACCAAGTGTATGAAGGTCCAATTTCATAATTATTTTTCATGAACATGATACTTCAAAGAAGTTGTTAGTTAAATGTTCGTACTCTCAAGAGATTGTTTAGACTAACATAATTCGAAAACATTATGTTTACTGCCAAAATTGTATTAAGAATGCAAACTTGCGTCATTGTTACCACTTGACGCCTGGTTTTTACCGAACGTGGCCTTTTCTTTTTGAGGGCCTATTTTTTGTCCTGTGCATATTTTTTTAGCGAAATGTCCTTTTTTTTAGCCAAACACGCTGATGTCGAAAATTTGGGCAATAGTAAATAACACACACAACACGCCATACTCATGTTTCAATACTCACTCTTCCTATCTATCAAAAAAGAAACTCACAACCAAAACCCGAAACCACAAGAATATGCTTATACCCAACTTTCAATAGTCGATATAAAACCATGGGGATTTTCTCAAAATGTTATCGCAAGTAATGCAATTGTATTAATGATTATCGAAAATTAAATTTGTTCGATTTATGATTTCTGACCAAATATGTTGCTTGGAAACTCCAGCTTCAGTGTCTTCAGCGCGAGTATGGTTTCCTAAAAACAACGTACCTATTTTGTTTCGAAAAAGAGAACGAATTTGTGACAGGTCATGCTCAATTAAATGTGATGTACTTGTTAAGATTTTAGCATATTATATAACAGCGTAGAATTGTTTTTCTGATAGCATATTTTGAATCTTCAAAAAAAAACATTAAAATCCATAATATTTCTGAAAATGAAAAATAATTCAAACAGTCAGACCATTAAATAATTAATGCCTTAGTTAATATTGAATAAAACTGTCAATAACAAAGCGAAATACAAAACGGAAAACAGTTTCGTTCACATATTAGAACCAACCAAAAACGTTTATTTTATGTTGAATGAAATAATCCGTTGCAATCCGATACTAACATGAACTATGTATTTTTTTGTTTTTTGAGTTGTTCTCTTTTGGCATTAAAGAAAAATATGGTAACCCTACCTCAGTTGAAAATTATCGTTAACTATCAGCAAAGAGTCTTTTGTTATCAGTCGACTTACGCATATTGGTAGCTTCCATCAGGGTACACTTCATTGTCCAAACGAAGGATTGCGGCATATCGTTCACCACCTGTTTTATATGCTGGTGTTGGCACAGGATTGTAGTATTGGGGTTGTGGCTTATTAAATAAATGACTAACATCGCCAAAAGCCACAGCTACAATACCAGAGAAGAAAACCTGAAAGTAAATCTGCTGTTAGTAAGAAGATTAATAAATCAGAAGAAATATGTTGAAATATCTGTTAAATTAGATTCATAAAATTGTTTGTAGATTGAATTCTATTAACTCATATTAAGCACAGAAAAAATATGATTCTACTGCATCCATTTAGTAGTCTAGGTAATTTTACGTATATAAAACAGTTAATAAATCTTTATTAAACAATAAACGTAAAATGTATCTTCACACTTTTATATTTTTTTATAGATAGTAATCACTTCCTCGTTAATTATTTTCTGCACTCAACTCACCAATTTCATCATTTTGTACGTTTCGTTTAAAGAACTGATCGATAATGATAAATTTTTTCGGGGCAACTGTGGTATTTATATAAAATGATGATTGCGTTAACACAATAATTTAAAGATGTTACTACACTACCTACTCTCAAGAGTTCAGGGACGTCCGTGCATATTTTTTATTTAGGATGAGATCGATCATTAAAAAACAAATATTACAGAAACTGTAACGTAAGTTTCCTTAAAAAAAAGAAACTTTATAAGTTAATTATAATATTTTTAAATAATATAAGATATTTATTCCTTGTACGCTTAATGTAAATAAAAAATTATGCTGTAGTTATTAATTAAATGGTTTCTACATACAGAATTATTTGTTATTCAAAAGTTGATTAAATGATAAAAATTAACTTAAACTTGTATACCGAGTTTTAAAATTAATTTACCAATTCCATTCATAAAATAAAAACTGGTTTCAAATTATTTTAATCAAATTATTCTTACTTAGAATTTCTTAAATTTATTATTGAAATATAAAGAAAAGATAATTATTTTCAAATTAAATATGTTTCTCAATGATTAGAAACTATACCTTTTATTTTCAATTTTATTTTATTTTGGTTGAGCTGAAAAACAACATAATAATTTTTCATTATACCTCTCTGAAAACATCACGTTTCGTGCCTATTTAGAGTAGAGTCCATCTTGTCCGTGCTCCCGCACAGGAAATTTTTTTCCTTGCGCTATCTTTCAGCGCCACAATAGCAATTAATAATTTAGTTAGGCAATAAGCACAATAATCAATAAAATAAAATAAATTCAATCAATGTCACACTGTGTTGCATTCTACATCATTAACATGTGTAAATTTAAACCTAAATATTATAATTAGTCAATATTTGTTTTTTTCTTATGACATTACCTATCATAAATATATTGCGGCTGTCTACTTTGTCAGTCACAATAAAACATGCAATTGAAATTTTCATAGCGACGCATGTTTGTCATTGTTTTTGACGTTTATTTGCAATTTTTAATCTAAATATATTCTCCAGGATATACTTTTATTTATTTTTATGTATTGTTGTTTTCAGAGAGGTGTAATGAAAAATATCGTTCATCACACGTCCATAAACCCTTGTTTCTGAACTCGTAATGAAATACACTATTGTGATCAGTTCCATGTTAAGTTTGTCAAATGATTTTTTCAACCGAATTTCATATTAGATATCCAGATCAGAATTTTTACAAAATTTTCTCAGATGTTAGCATGTTAAGGAGACTATTCTGTAAAATATCGTTGCATAACGTATCGTATAATAACGACTATCGATTACTTGTCTTCTAACGATAGTTTGAACGATCTTGTAAAAATTCCAATTCAGTAACCAATGTCGTTGTTATGATTGTCGTTAATCAATTGCATAACGAGAACCGTTTCCTTGAAAAATGTAGCTAAATTCTCGGGATTCTTTTTGTGTCTAACCTGTAAAATTTCCCTTATACCTGTTGATATTTGATTTTACTTGAGGTATCAAATCAATCATTTATGTTTCCTCGCACCTTCTCTGGGTAAAACCACTGAGGTATGAATTATTTAAAAAATTAAATTAAATAAACCTTTGCGCCAAAAGGATTAGTCAGTGGTTTTCAAAAAAGGGTTTTTGTCTGTACAAGAAATGTCTCTAAAAAATGTTAACTGTTAACTGACGTTTCGAAATACTCCCTGATTCCATTTTGAAAACTTAAAGGAAAATTGCTTTGGTAATATATATGTATTTTTTATCAATGTCAAATATGACAGTTCGTGATCTTCCTATTATATATCTTTGTTTGGAAAGAAATAAGTATGAATACCGAAAATATTATGTGTACCAACAACAAAAAGAAAAGGAGCAGTAAAACCACGTAGATATTAGTTTGCAATATGAAAACAAGTAATTAACAATGCTTTTAAAAATAAGATTAAAAGTATGTTGACCAATGACACTTTTTAGAGCATTGATGAATTTTTAAATAGATAGTCTTCCTTTTTAGTACATTATATCATGTTTTCAATTATCTTAAATAATTAGACGCACACAGGGTGGGGCAATAGTGCGTCCGACCTCGATATGTCGAATTCTATTATAGCTAGAAACTTGATTTAAAAACATAAATAAACTAGACAAAAAAGTCTATAACCGGAAATTATTTTCGATTATACAGGGTGAGCCAAGACGATTCTACCTCTTTGTGGCCTCCTTCCACTCCTGTATTATATATAATATACAGGGTGGCCAAAAATAATTTATAAATTTACAACTATTTGAAATGAATTTTCTCAGTTTTTTCAAATGGAACACTCTGTATATTTTTGGATGATATATTGTAAAATTGAAAAACAAACATTTTTTGTACGTACATCCCTATGGCTATTTGTAACCATTTTCGATTTATTGAACAATAACTGCAAAATTCAGCAATAATTTTTTTTTTTTGTAATTTAAGAGAAGATATCATAAAAAGTGCTACACATGTTGCCCATTTTGATTGACACACATTTCTATGCGTCTTTGGAATGAGGTTTCTACTGTCCATAAAATTGCCGGAGTGATACTTCTAAAAGATTTATAATCCTTTCCTTCAAATTTTGAATTGTTGTTAGTATGATGTTTTTATGGGCATCATGTAACACGTTTATTATAATACCTTCTCTTAACTGTCAACTTGTTATTTATATATAATTTTTAAATTAACCTTTAATATTTTTAACTTGTATGCAGACAATTATTTTTTTGAAATAATTTATTTCCGTTTTAGTAATAATTGTGGACTGTACAGTGCTTTGAATTCTGTGATGTTTTATACATTAATTGTGTCGTACTTATTATGTTTTACATGTATATTTTTTTCTTCTTTTACTTTATATATGATTGTGATCAGCCAAAAATACAAATAAAATCAATCAATCAATCAGTACTTGGAAAATGAGTTGAAAATATTATTTTGTTCCGATCTTGCATCTTTCATAGTCTTTATCACTGATGTTAGCAACCACAAAACTGTCGTTGAAATAATCGTCAACGACAGCTACAGACACATATCTCCCAACGACATTATCTTAACAATAGAAAGTTGAATTACGATAAAACTATTATTAGAAAATAGGATTATCTGATTCTTCTGTTATTGTATGGCAAGTCATTTGTTAACGCGGCTAACGACATCATTATGAGTTACAGAATAGACGACTTAGAACCCTTATCTCCTGATGTCAGTGATTTGCCTTGGTGACGGAAATAGGTCGATGTTAAGTTTCTTTTTGGGGAATAATAATAATAGTAATCATATTTTTTATATTTGTATTATCCTTATAATTAGTTGTACTAGAAGACCTATTTTACGTGATAAATATGGTTACTAAACAAAACATCCAATCAAAATGTTGTTTTTTTTAAATTAATTATGAAGTTGTGCATATAGTTTATTACAGAAATACTGTGTACATAAAAAATTCAAGTGCTGCTGACCCAGCTACCGACAGTTATTTGAAGGGAGAGTGTGGCATGTTTTATTTTTTACATCCTGTTATATATCCTGTTAATAATAAATATTATGATGACTTAATACATAAAACATCATTATTCTTATGTAAAGTATATTCTGATATGATTAAAATAAGAAATTAACAAAGATATTTGTTTTATTTAAGATTCCTAAGCCTTCTAATAATAGTGTGCGATTCGCCCCTATAAACAATACACTTAATTATCTTAGCGGTCTCTTTCTTCCTTCTCCCGCGCCATTCTTTGAATACTGAGTAGAATTTTGATTTTATCAGTTTCGCGAAGGACGACAGAAGTATATCAGCTATAAAATATTCTAGTACTACAGTTGTGTTTTATACAGTATATGTTTACATATATGTTTTAGCAGAGTGTGACAATTCAAAGTGTTTAACAGGTATGTAGATGAAATTTTCCTGTGTTTAAATTCATTTTATTCAGTTGTTTTAATAAATATTTTGGCGGGCGGTGACTATTCGGGTGTTTCCTGTTTACAAGTAGTTATAGTAAAACAATACTGGAAAAATGTTCAGGCCTTGGGAAGATCCTCAACCCATCACGAGCAAAAATTATCAGGAAGATGTGAAAGATAATAATGTTTCTCAAACAAAGAAAGTTTCAAACTAGCATGCCAGCAGTCGCAAACAACAGTTTTAAATGTTTACAGAAATATGAAAGAAAGTGAAAGAGAAACAGAAGTCGTGGAAAAACAGTCTACTTAACAGCAGTTCCAGAACGAACTGTTTATAAACTAATTCAGGAAGGGTAATATGAACGAAGAGCTAGGCAACAATAATAATTTAGTTTGTAAAATTATTATTGGCGAAACTGAGCAACAAGAGAATTCCCTGCTAATTTTAATTTAGTTAGATTTAAAGTTAGAGTAAATCAAAGTAAGATTTTTTAATTTTACAGAAACGGTATCAAATTTCTATTTAACTAAAACAGCACTTTTAAATCTGTTGTATTATTGTGTTCATTGTAATACAGAGAAATTTAAAGTACGGCTCTGTATGCCGCTAGTTAGCTCTTATTGGCATGTGAGAGCTCTGGCTTTGAAGTTTTTATGGCGATTTCTTGTAACCTTTTTTATGTTCAGAGTATTTCTGTAATAAACTATACACAGCACAACTACACTACGCCAATCTAACTGCCAGTGGAATATCGCATCATGTTCAGTAAATACCAGGAACGCCTAGGCAATAAGGGCTGAAGAGCTGCACATATCAGCATTACACCTAAACAGATAAAAAAGTAATGGAAATTTATTCAGGTGTGATAATTTTTTTATTTCTATAAATAATCAAATATGGGGCAAGCGTAGCACCGACTTTACACGTGTTAAATTCAATAATGAAGGTAAAGCAAATAGTACTACCGCCAGTAGTTGGATGGGTAATAACCAGACAAGTGGAATACAGCAGTCTTGCTCCAGGCTTCTAGTGGCTTCTATATCAGCTTAAAACGCAGAAACTATGTAATCTTAGGCGATAATTGTATAGTGGATATACCATCCTTCGGAGGGGATGTAAAACAGACTGTACCTTGTCTTAAGATATTAGGCAAGGAAAAGAGCCCTACTCTTCGAAAAAGAAGAGAATCCAGATTGGGGGTAGCTCATCTCCTGGCCTCAACGATTGACCTTCGTATAGGAAATATGCAGACGTTAAATAAATGAATTAAAAAAAATATATAAAAATACATAAAAACTCGCATATAAATGTGTGTTTGGTAGTGTGACACTGTAATACCTTGGGACACAGTTGAATAATTGCCGCTGATAAATGCTAAACGTGAAAATTGTTTTACTGTATATTTAATATACAAGTGAACAACTAACTTTCTTTAATGCATAAATTAATCCATCTAGTTCTTTTTACTTGATTCAATGTTTTCAGAGTAATTCATCTCCGCTGATTTCGAAAGTTTTGATTGGCATCTCGAATCAGTAAATTTTTTTCACATTTCCAAGAATTTCTCCGTAAAGAGCAAATTGAGAGAACAACTCAAGATAATTGAAATACAGCTTATAAACGTCTTTAAAATGATGTGTATAAGATTATAATCCTAGTAACTCAGTAGCATCCAATGGAGGTCTAAGTATACACTTTTGAAAGTGAATGAAAAGTGGTATCTACTAACCTTACTAAAAGCTTATCATGAAGTAGCTGATACCTGACTCTCTATGCTGTCAACAGTTCAGTTCAAAATTTATTCATTATATGTGGATATACTGATGTTTTATTTTATTAATTCATCGTTTCGAGAAAATGAAATACAATGAACCATGGATGATATCTGGTACATTGCATACAGTACACCTATCAAAATTTGCAGAAACTCTGAAGCTCGATTTACTGGCATTCCATGCGCTTACCGGATGTGATGTGACATAATTATTTGCAGGCGTGACAGAGAAATGGAATATCTGTATCAAATATCCAGAACTACTCGTGTTAGGTAAAATTCCTCTGAAAACATCAACCATAGATTGCGCTAAAAAGTTTGTAGTGGAACTTACAATATTTATGCTGAATCAGCAAAAGGGACAAGATTTATATTATTTGGAAAGCTGAAACAGCCTGAGCAAATGTAACCCAAATCTGATGCTTTACATCTCCACATAAAGAGAGAGCATTACCAAGCTTTCATTTGGGAAATTTCTCGGCTTCAAGAAATACCAATATATCCGACAGATAACGGTTGGAAATTTGATAACGATATTCTATTTATTTCTTGAATGTATAATAGTAGCGATGTGCACACTTTAACGTTTTTTCTGGATTAAAATCAGTTTCGCCACCCTCCCACTGACAACCAGTGCTTATATAGGAATCGTCTCTTATTCTTGCAAAACTAGTATGTTCCAACGGACTATGTAAATGTAGCAAATCAGAATTGAAATATTAATCTTCGTTTGAATACTCGAATGTATATGAGCTAAATCAGCTAGATGTACCTTGAATATTCTGATGAAGAAACTGGTTAATGATTTTTATCCCAACCATTTACAATTCTTTATTGAAATATTTAATATTAAAAGACTATTATATTTGTTTATTCTTAGAATGCCAGCAGATGAATTATCAGTAAATAACTGAACACCAATATAGATAAGCACTGAAACACAATTAATTATTTTCTTAATTTATAGCACTTTTTTATCGCGGTTTTGGACTGTGAACCGGAATATTTTTTTAAATCAACGGGATTTCGGGTTTATGCAAAAACCAACTTTTGAAAAACCGGTTTTCGAATTTCAGTATTCCAAAAAAACCGACTAAACCGGTTTTCGAATTTTTACAAAAAAAAAGCAAAATATAATTAAAACAGTAAAAACTATTTATTCTTATATTAAAAGGTTTCATTAAATTTAATATTTAAGGAACTACAAAAATATAAAATAAAATATGGTCTATGATTTTTATACGTTTTCCGATAAAACTAGTTTACGTATTAACATATTAAAATTAAATAAATTGATGTACACTTCTTCTCATCTAAACACTTTTTAAAATACTGAAACTGTGTTTTCGTCATATCTAGGTCAACAAGTATTCAAAACGCTTGGTGTTTTCTATAAGGTAGAATTGAAGTATTTTGTTTAAGCAGTATTTGGTGAATTGGTCATTCTTTCCACAAACAAAAATTTAGGAAGTAGAAGAGTATTAGGTACGGGGTTGAAACCCCTACCGTTGAGTAGCCCTAAACAAGGAACCAATAAATGTTTTTACAGAATTTAGGTATCTCCAGCCGTTCACAAGTTGTAAGGAAAATATAGTGTGACGTCCATCTTTGAATAGTGTAAAAACATAATTTTTCTGTTTTTGTTATACGTTTTCCGATAGAATTAATTTACGTATTAACATTTTAAAATGTTCACTTTATCATGTATGAATTTATGTTTTTCTGTTGTTTGGGAATGTTTCGGTAGGTGTTTACAATATAATATTATGCCTGCATAAAAGCCGTCACTGGGAACCGCTACTTCGTTCTGAGCTCTAAGCATAATAGAATTCGTTTGTGGTTTTTCATGTCAAGCATACCACTGACTCATGAAGTTTAGTTTTACAGTAAACCTACTAAAATATGCTTGTGTCTGGGGCGATTTCAAGCCAAAATGTTATCGTTTTTAATTAAATAATTAATAAATTTTTACATATTGATTCTAGTATATAAAACCGGTTCTTTAAATTTAAAAGCCTGTTTTCGAATTTTACCAATTGATTCAAGTTTTAAACCCGGCTTTTAAAAACTGACAAACTCTAGCGGGAATCGACCATTAAACTAATATGATTTGTTTGTAAGAGACACCCAGTGTGAAGTAATAACCTTCTTTTAGGAATGGTTTAGGGGTGGTGCAATAGTGAATTCGAGATAACAACTAAACCATATGATTTGCTTCTGGTAGTGATTTTCGAAGACACTTTAGAAAATTGGAGCTAGACTGTAACACCTATCGTGTAGACTATGTTCACATAGGGACATACGTCATCTTTGCGCAAAAATTCACTGTTTTAAGATATGCAGTGCAATAACATCGATGCGTCTAATTAATCAGCTCTATTCTTATTTAAATTTGGATGCACGCCACAGACAGCGCGCTATGAAGTACAAGGTCGCATATCAGGCAATGATGTAAAATCCCTTTGTGAATACAATCTACCTTGATATAATCTTCTTTTATAGTCGAACATATTCATTATAAGTAAGAGGATTTATGCTAGCTGCACACAGAAGCATATTTTATTTTTTGTTTCCTTTAATTTTTTAAGAAATATTTTTTTCAAAAATTTTACTCGTTTATTTAGTTATTTGTTTTTAATATTGGGTTTTTTTTGTTGGAATTTTTACAATAAATAATTATAATAAATTAATTTTTGAACATTACATCTGGTAGGTCTCTTCCACCTTCCATGATAGGAGGTACCTCACAAAAAGTACCCTAGATTCCCAAATGTCATGTACATATCCCTATGAATAACCCCTACATTTTATTGCATTTATTTCATTTTTCATGTGTTACTTTAATGAAATCATTTCCACATATATCGAGGATTCAGAAAACTTACTGCAATAACAGATTTTCTCAAATATTGAAATTTATTCAGGTGTACCACAGGGTTTGGTTTTTGAACTTTTACTATTTTTTGGTTTACACTTCCGATATTTTACAATCTTTAGAAGACTGTAAAACTCAAACCTAGGCTGATGACACAAATTTATATGTACTTTGACCATAATCCTCTTGCAGCTAACTTCATGAATAATGATTTTGAAATAATAAAAAGGCTTTCCTTTGAACACTAATTAAAACTAAATCCTTTCAAATCTGGTCTCATGCTTTCAGGTAGTAGAAATCATATCAATAACCTTAAGGAAAATTAGCGCGGTCTGCCTACGGATTTGG
Source organism: Rhamnusium bicolor (assembly GCA_029963845.1). NCBI lineage: Eukaryota > Metazoa > Arthropoda > Insecta > Coleoptera > Cerambycidae > Rhamnusium > Rhamnusium bicolor. The sequence continues at coordinate 90,178 of JANEYF010002339.1, read as the reverse complement.
ACCCTTAAGTGAAGATACAGTAAACAAAAATATGCAAAAAATCGGAAATTTTCCGTAGAATTCAATAAACCAAAATACAAACAACTGGCACCTCGGACGCCCATAGTAAATTGGGCCCAAAGTTGGCCAAAAACGGTTTTTTCCATTTTACTCTGTCATGGTGCCATAAAATGAAAAAAAGTTTCATACAAAAGTTGTAGAACTATTAAATACGGATCGATCTGTGGAAATCCGATGTAAAAAAATTCAAAAATAAATTATTTATTTGAAAAAAACCGTTCAAAATCGCGTTTTTTTGAAACGCTCATATCTTCGTGAAAACAAATCATTTTATCACGAAACTTGGTAAAAGTGTAGCTCCCTACTAACTAAAAAAAGATCGTTTTCAAAAAGTTTTAAAATATTATAAAGATTTTGCAAAAATTGATTTTCTCGAAAAAAATCACGTTTTTTTTAAATCTCGATAGCTCATACACGCTTTCATATTTCTAGTCAATTTTGAGTTTACAATTTGCTTGAAATGTTGTGTACTAACATGGTTATTTATTGCGCGCTTTTTAAATTGATCGGTAATATGCGAAAAATCGGTTGAAAATCGGTTTTTTTTTAACAACAATAAAATCGACTTTTTTTTCAAGAAAAAAAATTTTTTTTTCTTTTTTGTTAGCAGCATTGAATAGCTGGTATTTTTTTATAAATTTACAAAAAAAATGTTTATCTACGACCTTTTGGAGCCGAAATAATTTTTTTTTTTTTTGAAAAAAAATCTAGTGACGCTATCTTTTAATATTAAGGGCTGAAATTTACAGAGTTTGTAGTTCAATACTTGTATTTTACATAAAAAAATACTACAATGACAGATTCGCTCTCTATTCTTTGGAAATTTAATGGCAAGCGGAGCACACCCCGGCTCATACGTTCGTTCGCTCGAGCGGTGTCGTGGGGGTGCGAGACGGTGTTAACGTGGATACATCTGTAAAACTGTATGCTCTTATCATACGTACCGTATCGTAGTTTCAACTGCACACAGAGCGTTCATACGATTATGTCTCTTGAACGTTATGTTGATTCTTAAAGACATATGAGTTGACAGGTAAATAATAATTGTTAAGCAACATTTTTAGTATAAAAATAAAATATTTATGTTACATGAAAGTTCAAAATATTGACAGTGAATATAAACGTGTACAGTACTTAATTGATCCGTAGTTTTTTTATCGGAGACCCCTCCCCCCTCCTCGTTGTCACTGGTACGTTCTTCGCTGTATGCAGCGAGTACGGAAGAGTCGGCTTCGCTTTCGATCTCATCATCATCATGGACATTGGTCTGTGATTCATCCATCACCACGCAAGACTCATTAAATATATCTTCGTCCAAGTCGTCATCAAGAGCATCTGCCTCCATCGTAGTTATTTCTATATTAGTGCAATTTTCTTATCGCATGTCAAGCACATGCTTGAACACTTCAAACCATGCCTCCTGCAGCTATAGATCTTCGTTTTACATCCGCTTCCGCATCTGCAGGCTATCGTTTTAACGATTTCGTCTGGAACCAGCTGATCCGAGCTGTACGTGGGAAGCAGATTAATGCCGTCGGAAGTCCAACCCCATTGTTCTGGCTCTAGCGAAGTTCCGAGCCACGTTTGCAACTGCAAATAGGAGCGGTAGGCATGTTGAGCCGCTGCTGCCTTTTCTTGAAAACAAAATCGATTTTTTTGTTGTTAAAAAAAAACGATTTTTCAACCGATTTTTCGCATATTACCGATCAATTTAAAAAGCGCGCAATAAATAACCATGTTAGTACAACATCTCAAGCAAATTTTAAGCTCAAAATTGACTAGAAATATGAAAGCGTGTATGAGCTATCGAGATTTTAAAAAAACGTGATTTTTTTCGAAAAAATCAATTTTTGCAAAATGTTTATAATATTTTAAAATTTTTTGAAAACGATCTTTTTTTAGTTAGTAGGGAGCTACACTTTTACCAAGTTTCGTGAAAAAATGATTTGTTTTCACGAGGATATGAGCGTTTCAAAAAAAATGCGATTTTGAACGGTTTTTTTTCAAATAAATAATTTATTTTTGAATTTTTTTACATCGGATTTCCACAGATCGATCCGTATTTAATAGTTCTACAACTTTTGTATAACACTTTTTTTCATTTTATGGCACCATGACAGAATAAAATGGAAAAAACCGTTTTTGGCCAACTTTGGGCCCAATTTACTATGGGCCCCCGAGGTGCCAGTTGTTTGTATTTTGGTTTATTGAATTCTACGGAAAATTTCCGATTTTTTACATATTTTTGTTGACTGTATCTCCGAAGTGAAAAATTAACATGGGGCCAAAAATAGGCAGACTGCACTAAATTTAAATATTGATATTTATAACATGCCCTATACCGATTAAGTTCTATAAAAAAAATGTTATTTTGGATACTGATTTTAGACTTTAGAAACCACGTAAAATACCATTACAAAAATCTTGTTTGTCTTCAAAATTACTTCATTTTATCAAGTACCAACTTTCTAAATTTTCAACGCATAGCGGTAAAAAATACAGCAAATGCAACAAATCAAAAACGATATCATTTATTTGAAGAAAGAAGTATACAGCCATCAAAGAACAAAGCAATAACAAATGTAAAACAAGAAATTGGGACTAGTAACACGTTTGCAACTTAACATTTAACATAATGGGAATAGTGAACTATAATAATACAACTGTAATTATGACAACAATATTTTAATTATAAGGATACAAAAAAATTAATCACAATAATTGTTAGAAATGACTGCCTTCTCAATGTCCCTGACGTTCTAAAGAATTATTAACTCTTTCAAAAGTTCGTGGAGTTTGCCTTATTTATATGCATGCGAGTTCAACTCTCTCGTGCAATTGTTCAATGGTATCGTTTACCGTTTTGCATAAACTTTCGCCTTGACATTGTCCCTCAAAGAATAATCCAGCTGATAAGATCAGGTGGCCGGTGAGGAGAGCGGTCTAAGGAAAAAAGACATTCTTTACCAATCCAATTTTCCTCGTACATTTCAAATAAATGTTGCCTTACAGTAACTAATGCTCTAGCACTCCATCGTGAATAAACCACATGTTTCGGTGTTGATTCTCGCGTGTATCTTCTAAAAGCTTCGGCAAATTGTTGACCAAAAAATTATAATAATTCTGGCCATTTAGTCGATTAGGTAACATAAATGGTCCAATTAGTTTATCACTTAAAATGCCTACCCAAACTTACATTGCAAAATGTATCTGATGTCGCAACTGAAAAGAAACATGTGGATTTTCAGCCCATTCATGGTTTTTGAGAAAATTGACATAACCGTATCTAGTAAAGCTTGCCTTATCAGTCATCAGTAAACAAAACCGCCAAACGACAGCAAAACTAATGTTAAGCATACACGTAACTCTTCTTACACTAATTCTTGGATTTTGTTCAACTAGTCTCAAGACACGTTCTTCCGTCGCCGGTGTTCTAATCATTTACTCTTGCCATCATATAGCCACTCTCTCTTAAGCGTTGATGAATGTTCTGAAATAATTTTCGACACGGGAGTCTTCTGTTCGTATAAGCTGCCGCATACAGACGCCTTAAGGTGCATTTACAACCAATTTGGTACGAGCACATTCTGCTACTCGATTGCAAATTGGGTTTTAAGCATATTTGGTTGAACGCATTTGTATACAATAAAATTTTAAATAGGCACAATACAATTGCACTTCAGGTTTGAATTGAATGCTTGCAAATCACAAATATTCAATTACGGCACGAATTTCAAATTGCGCATGCGTACTACAACACAAATTTATTGTTAGTGCTTAAAGTCGTTTTGTGATTTGAAATTTGAAGCTTAGATCTTTTGGTATTAGAAAATATGATGTTTTTAGAAGTTATATTAAATAATTGTAATTATTTAATCACACTAAATTTGCACACACGTAATATAAAAAAATCTTAACAGATGGCAACTTATTATAAATGACCTAAATTTTATCTCGGCATTCAGAATCTGTTAGTTAATTGTATCTGTAGTGAATTGGTTGTAAATGTACCTTTACTCGAATTGCATTTCCAAACACAATGCTATAAATAAAGTGCGTATCCGTCATTTCTACATTTGAATAATTTTCCATTTCAAAAATACAACAATTACACTATAGACGATCACCACTTTGGCATTAATTAAATTTTGCAAAATCGAACTGACAGTTTATCAAGATTTTACTTAAGCGTTATAAAAACATTGTTCTTTTGTTTACTATGATAAATTCATATTTAAATCCTTCGGCCTAATAATTTGCAACAAAAGGAAATTTTAAAAATCAAATTACTCGATAACGGTTGTTGATATCGACAAACAAAGAGGGCGTTCTTGAAATGAAAATGTCCAAAAATTCTAAATTTATGGTGAAAATTAAAAGAAAGTTGAACAAGAAATAGTTACAGGATGAAATACCATTTTCCCTATCCTAAATGGAAAGCCCATAATTTTAATAACCAAAAATAAACTAGAGCATCTTATTCAACATGAGAGACTAAGTAAATGTCAAAAATATTCTCTATTATCTTTTACCGTTCGTTCTTCAAATGACAAAAAGAAAACTAATTATATGTGAACCCCTTTAAAGGACTCTTAACTTCTTAGGGGTGCGTTTTATACCACAGTTTATAAGAACTTATTTTGATGAATACTACACGATATAGGGGTTTCGGTCTTTACCAATCCTTTATGTTACTTTTGGTTGACAGTAGTATCTGATAACCCTCAAATGAATAAAACAGAGGTAGATAAGTAACGGAATACAAATGCCCATATACTTGTTTGTAATAAGCATATACAAACAGTTTACAGAGAAGGGAGAGGGGTGAGAACATTATTGTTGTGCTTGCCCGTTGAACCAGTGGCGGGAATGTTAGAAGGGGCCTACCAAGAATATTATTTATTTTCTTTTGCAAAATATTGACCCGAATTTAATTCAACATTCCACTAATACTTTTGTAGGTCTTTGTGGAACTGCTCCTTTATTTAAACACCTTTTGTCCGAACGAGTGATAAAAATCCTCAATCTAGAAATGATCTAAACAAATATAAGTATAAACACTCAAATCACTTGTCCCATAAATATTAATGCCCATGATATTCAACCATTTTCGCTTGGTTTGAAAATCCTTAGGAACCCTGTTGAACGCAAAACAATATTTTAATTACTCTCAGAAGAAACCTCAAACTACGCTCATATGAATTGTTTACTTACTGATGTAATGACAGGGCATGTCCTACGACGTACTTTTCCCACATATAAAGCACACACTAGTCATTTTAAAGTTGAAACACAGTCAAAATATCCAAAAAACAACTAAAAGCAGTAAAAACTACGAAACAAATGACCCTTCACCAAGCACCATAAACGTGAAAATGTCAATATCTCCGAGCTCGCACAAATCAACCCGACTCAAATAATGGCTGTGACCAATGAGATCGACATTTTTTTATTAGTAAATATTACAACATTTACAGCTTTGTTATTTTTCTACCTAATTGTTTATTTATCTGAGTGATAACCCAGGTCAGGATACTACGCCACAGTCCAGGACCTGTAGCTATTACTGTCTCATATGGTTGACAAAAGGATATACATAGACAAATAAAAGCAAACGTATAAAATGAATAATGAAATACAAACCGCTGGATACCATGTATTATTCAGAATTAACCTTGCCTTAGCATTAGCATGCATGGTCATGTTACAACTAATATTCGTTCTGCACTCGTGGTTGTTAAATTTGAGCGATTTAGTCTGTACATACGTTCGTAAAAGGAAAATGAATATTCCACATCTACCGAGGTAAATGGTGCAAATTCTAAGATCACAAAGACAGACGCTGACAAAACGCGCAGATAATTTTCAAGAATTTTACACATTGTTTTTTATCCCAGGTACCTGTGTAAAAATTTTTTTAGTTTATTGTTTATATCCCGACTTTTGCTGTCTGATAGAGACAAAGTCTTTTGAACACTTAAAATTCTTAGTATACCATTAACAACCTTATTTCACCAAAAGTCAGTTGTTTCATCCACTGCTACGTACAAAAAATTTATTTCGTACGTCTTCTAATTCAAAGCATTTTTATATAAACTTGGTGAATATGTTTTACACAATGTATGGCTACTAGGGAAAGGAAAACTACATACACAGAATATGACACAAATCTTTAAAAAAATGCCTCTTTTGTAATTGTACCGGCAATATTTCGTCGATGGATAGCCAAATTTAAATGTCTTCAATCACAGCGTGTATCAAATACGTAATGTCGATTGCATGAAGTACACAGAATATGTGAACCACCTCTGTTGTTTTAAAAAATATTAAATTTTATTTATGATAAAGCAAACAGAAAAATTCTCATAAAATTCCTTTTATTAATGTGACCGGTTTCGTGAACAAGTAAATTACTTCACATCTTCATACACAGGAATTTTTTATAAATAAAAACCAGGGTAGTCAAATTAAAATTAAAATAGTTTTGCAACATAGTCAAAATTATAAGTAAATGTAAGATATAAATTTTTTTGTATCTAATTAGCTTTTTAATAAAATTCTTAAAAATTAACGTGCTTTTCTTTTAAACACATACATACACTACAACAGTTAAAATCTAATAGGATTTTGGCTGTTAGATTTTAACTGTTGTAGTGTATGTATGTATTTAAAAGAATAAGCACGTTAATTTTTAAGAATTTTATTAGAAAGCTAATTAGATACAAACAAAAAAATTTATATCTTACATTTACTTATAATTTTGACTATGTTGCAAAACTATTTTAATTTTAATTTGACTACCCTGGTTTTTATTTATAAAAATTCCTGTGTCTGAAGATGTGAAGTAATTTACTTGTTCACGAAACCGGTCACATTAATAAAAGGAATTTTATGAGAATTTTCTGTTTGCTTTATCATGAATAATTACTCATATGGGATTAACCTACCTACGTTAAATTTTATTTACTTTGTACCTATGCATTTCTAGAAAAAAATAAAATAAGTATTGGATGTTACATAAGCATTATTTCAAACTTAACAATTATAAATACCTATAAGTATTTTATATTTTATACTGTAATTCTTATCTGAACGCACGAGGTTTTATGGCGGGTTTACATGCAGCTAAAGTGAGCAGGGAATTGGGCAGGGAAGTGGGCAGCGCGAATATGTAAACACGTCGCTCGCGCTGCCACTGCTCATGCCAGAGCGCTGTCGCTACGGCAGTTTCTATGTCCTCCATACGCGTATCAGCTGTATGTAAACAGTCACTTGCTTGAAGGCTGCTATAGGGCAGGACAGCGGGCAGCGCGAGTAGCAGCGGCAGTGGCTGCATGTAAAGCTAGTATTAGGTGAATAAATGAAACACTTCCAATACATACTAGATTTGAAAGGATGCTTATGTAATACCCAGTAATTATTTTATATTTTTTTCTAGAAATCTCTGTTGTTGTTATCGTAGTTTTCAATCATTTTTTGTAGTTTATGTGACAAACACCACCACGCATGCACTCGCACATTTTCAGGTTGCTAAGATTACTAAACTAGGCACACCAGCGCCACCAGCTGGCAAACTACCAAGTTCCATATAATTCTACACAGGAGAGTTAAAGACACCTACATAGTACCGGAACTCTCTACCTCGATCTTGGTTCCACTGGTTGCATATTAATGCATATGTTACATGTATATAAATAAATACAACAGATGAATTTTTATAAAGTTAAAAAAATTTTAAGTCTAGTAAGTATGGTTACAGAAAAAGTATTTTACAGAACACACCTGGAAAGTGTTTTTACTGGGCTCACTAGCTTTCAGGGCTCGCCTTGGAAATTGCCAACTAGCCCAATAAAGAATCACTTTCCGGTCTGTTTACGTAAATAACTATTTTCTACGATCTCTATAGAAAGTAATATTTTTCTCCCTCAAGTACTGTTAGAAATAGTACTTCTCTCCCTATGGAAGCAAAATAGCTTTCCTCCCTAAGGGCGAAAGTATTTTCTACCCGCAAATAGTAAAAAAAACTGTAATAATAAGGGGCGAAAAAGTAATAAATTACATAAAAATGGCGTAAATAAACATAAAACTACAAAATTAGACAACAAACACAAATGATAACCTAGAGGTTAAATATTTTTTATATCAGTTATATACTGCAAAACAATATATCAAATAGTGATTAAATATCAGCGTAGTTAGTCCTATTAATACAGTCAAGACAGACATTTGTGCGCACTTTTTTTTTTGACTTTTGGACTGTGTTTGGAGATGTTTTGGAGATGAATGTACCAAAAGTCCTGAAGTCTGCGATGGGAGCTAACTCCAGGAGTTCCCAAAATGTGTCCCGGTTTTTGGTTTCTCGCTTATATCTTGCAATTTTTTTCTAAAATAATTTTCTCTTGATGTTCTGCAAATGCATCAAAGACTATGGTGGTGCAAAATGCAATTGCAAGAAGGTTAATATAAACTGCTCCCATATATACCACAACTGTCATAGAAACTGCCTGAACAGTGTTCCGTTCATTGAGGATGAGGGAGTGCAAAATTCTCCTCACCGACAGTGATGCCACAGAGTCCCTTGTCGAAATGCAGGACAACCCACAATCTGGTGATGAACCTCTCCCGGACCTATCTAGGCCCAAAATATCAAGGAAAAATTAAGATGTTTTATTTCATTACTTTACTTTTTCTTTTTATGTTACCATTTACATTTATATTACTAATTTTACTATTTTTTTTAATAGAAACATTGTACGAATTGTACTGTTCTTATTAAACATTTACCCCCTACCTGAAGTTTTTAACCCTGTTATAACTGCCTATATTATAGGCAAGTAAAGAAAAATGTAATACACACGGAATTTAAATTATATAGCAATTTAAATTTATGTATATGTTACATATGTGTCGGCACGGGTTATAATTATAAATCATTTCTATGGTGATATAACCGTTATTTACCAGAAAAAAAATAACATTCGTTGATTTTTTTACCTAATCGGAATTTTTATGAACTTTGCAAATAGGTATAACTTTTGATGTAATGGGTGGATTTTACTTTTATATACCAGTTTGAAAATAATTTTATTTTCTGCAACTTCGTTTTTGAGCACGTTTTCTCTAAATAATACGGTTTAGAAGGTACAAGACATTATATGTCCAAAACCGTGGTGTGAAAATTATTTAAAAAAAAAATAACAATTTTCAACGGCTTATAACTCGAAAACAGTTAGGAATAAGAAAAAAAGGATAGATACTATTTTGTGCAAATTTTTTTCTACTTTAATATTGTATTTAATTGCTGGAATTTTTTTTTGGGGTAAGGGTCCTTATTTTGAGAAAAACTACTTTTTTAACTTGCCGACGTTTCGGTAATTTTTATTACCATCTTTAGGGCACTGTAAGATATAAAATTATGATGTGTAACACTTATAAAAATTGTAAATAAAAAAAGTGTATATAATATAACATGTGGAACAAACAATAAAAAAAGTTATTAAATAAATAAATGGCACCTACAAACATACACAAAACACGTACATATACATATAAATAGATATTAAAAATCAAAACATAATTAACAATAATTAAAAATATTTAAATATTTTCCAACAATTAATAAGTCGGTCTAAAAACTTTTCTATTACATTGTATTTAATAATGTTTTCACTAGGACCAACCATTATCGAGATATAAGCGAAAAAGCAAAAACAGGAACACATTTTGGGAACCTCTGGAGTTAGCTCCTCTCGCAGACTCCAGGACTTTTGGTATATTCATCGACAAACACCTCCAAATACAGCCCAAAAGTCAAAAGAAGTGCGCACAAAAGTCTGTCTACAACCCATTTTCGTACATTCGTTGACTGGATTATATGAGGTTTCACGCACAGTCAATTATTGTTTTTAGTACTCAGCCTGTGTACAAGGAAATCAAGTAGCTACGATGATCTCAAAATTAATTTCATTGTGGATATCTTTACATAAAAAATAATGGATTGCATTACATAGTTCGCCTTCTAATTAAGCTGTTCATATTAAAACATGCATAAAAGTCTCTTGTGGGGTACCTTTCATTAGATAAATCCTGTCTAAGGCAAAGATAGCCGATTTGAAGAAGCGCCTTTGGACTTTCTCAATGGTGGAAATATGTATGGAATAGATAGGACTCTAGAAGATAAATGCATATTCCAATTTTCATCCAACAAAATTTACGAACAGAAATCGCATTGTCATTGTCGAGAGATTTAAAATAGTTCATGTTCCGAATTAGGCAGTCAAAACTCTTGTAAGCAGATGCTACATTATTATTGATATGATCCGTAAAAAAGAGTTTGGAATCAAAAGCAACACCAAGATCTTTTATTAAAGCCGATCGATTTAAGATGGACCCACCGGTAGTGTAATCAAATTGGAGTAAATCATTTTTGCGGTCATACCACATTGCATTACTTTGACTAGGTTAGGTTAGGTTAGGTTGTTATGAGTGGGTCCTTGTGGACCCTCCACTGCGGCCATTAGCAGGCCTATTGTGGCTCACTCCTATTTATATTTCACCCAATAAGTTCAGTCTCTTAATGAAACTGATAACTTTATTGGGTGAGAATATGTCCAGATCCTCTGGCAGAAGTTGCCCTTTGCCAAATATTGAAAATCGGATCCTCTCCACAGCGGGACAGGTGCATAAGACGTGGTCTGCCTTCTCATCTTTTACTAACACTGACGTGGTTTTCGACAAAACATCAAAACACCATATACTGCACTCGACGCGTGTTTCGCTAACCAAGTTGGCATCTTCTGGAAATAATCAAATTTAATGATCTAAAGATGATTCAATTTAATCATCTCCAGATTATGCCAATTTTGCGAAACGCGCATCACGTGCAGTACATGATGTCTTGGTGTTTTGTGCAAAACCACGTCAGTGTTAGCTTCACATCAAAGGATCCAACCCACTTCAGGAATGGCTTTTGAATATATTTTTCAAAGAGAAAATCCCTACCTGATGATTTCAAAATAATTTTTAACCGTTATAGCTTTTAGCCAAAGTACAACATTTTTAGGTATTACTCGAGATGCAAAACTAATGTAAGTTGAAACAATCAAGTCAATGAGGTCTATAAAAAATTTTATGTACAACCGGTCGTATTTGGTTACTTTATTATATACCTGTTTTGAGGGCTTAAAATATCTCTTTACAGCCAGCCGGACCGTATTAGTATATTACGTTATAAGACCGTTATATAGGGTTTAACATGCGAGCATGGAAGTTATCCATGCGAGCATGTATAACTATAACGGTCGAATATTGTACAATGTTTTATATTATCCTAAAGCTCTTTTCATCCAAAAGAGAGAGAATAAACTAATAGATTTTGTTAATTCTTATGACGATTATTAGTATAGGCGAGAATCTAGTTGAATTTTTGAAAAGCAACTTGTTTTCGTAATAATGGGTAACAAGTCTTATTAATGTCAGTGAGTATTTTTATAAGCAACGGTATTGGTGGTGATTGTTGAAATAATAGACGTATTGGTAAAAATTAAAGTAAAAGTTTTTACCAGTCTAGCCTGTCATAAACATTTTTAACAATACGGATGATTATTGTTAAACAGTATTTATACAGTTCAGGATAACATAAAATACTTTACAGCCCGTCTAGAGCTTTTGCTTTATTTTTCATACATCATTTTCGCTTCTGAATAAACATATCTAACTTGCCACCTCTGCTGCTTCAGTAATTTTTGGTGGGGTATAAGAATTATTCATCTTCTTCCATTTCCAATTCAATCGAAAAACACAAAACACTTCAACAAAAAGATTGTAAAATGATTCTTACATAAAATTACTATTGGCCACCTTTATGTTGTTACTTGGTTACTTGCATTTATTTTTAATACAAATTTAATTAAATTCCTACCTGTCAGTGTGACAATACGATTGTCATTTTTGTGGAATGTCAAAATTTAACAGATTGACACTTTCTTATGGAGAATTTGCAAGATAGCCGACATATATTTATGTATTATGTATTAGTTAAAACTGGTCGTACATAAAAATTTTTCTACACCTCGGGCACAACCAGCGTTTATGGCCCTTATGGTCTAATTTTCACGCCGCGGGCCATAAACTCCTTTTTATGCCCTGAAAATACGTTTCAAGTTTACAACGATTTTTTTTGCCAAAAACGTTTAATGGGACTGATTAATCTTCATCTCACAATTTCTTGTATGGATAATTTCAAAAGTTACAATATTTTATCAGTCCCATCATTATATCTTTTATCAGTGTTAAAATTTGTTAAACTAGATATTAATCATTTCATGACTAATGCAAGCTCATAATTACAACACTTGCCATGTTGACCTGTTAGCTTTGCCACATTACAATATCAGATTATTTGAAAAAGCGCCTTATTATTCTGGTATTCAATAAATTGTCTAAGTAATGACTAATGAATGACTATTGAAATTAGAAATATCAGCAAGTAAAATATTTAAATCCAGGGGTAAAACTATTTTTACTGGGAAAATATTTGTAGTCCTATAATGAATTTTATTCTATAGTTTTCTTATATGGCGTTTTATAAGTATCAATTTATTTTTATAATGATTAATGTTCATTGTAAGTAGATGTTCACATCTGTTTTATAACAACTCAAATAATTATTATTATAAACAAATTATTTAAATATAAATTATGGTAAATTTGTACTTTTTCATTTATCACCATTAATATTTTTTGATAAAGATTACTACAATCCAATGATATAAGTATATATTTATGTAATATATTTATATTACATTTATTTGAGATTTAGAAAAGTTGTTTATACCTTGAAATTATTTTTATGTAGAATTATGAACATTGGATACATAGAACACTAATCCCGACGCAAAGTTAATCGCGAGGACTGAAATAATTTTAATCTTTGTTACATTAGTAAACTAACAAGTCAATAGGTTCCAAATCTCAATAATAATAAAATCTGTTTTGTTAAGTAAATACTTAAAATTATATTTTTTAGCATTGTAAATTTATTGAAGATTGGCACGACTCTGTGTTTAACTTTTGTAGTTTACACGCCCATACTGAGTTAGTTACATCCATTTAAAAGTTTAAACTATTTCATAATGAATCGTAACCATTATCAAGGTCGGCTGGCTGGTACATCTTCTGGTTGAAATTCAAATCTTCCATTTCTTCTTCACAAACCTCAACATTATGGTAATTAGTTGACATTTGAAATAAAAAAAAACTTATTATGTGTATCTGTATTAATCTTGATTAGCACTAAAATTGTTACCTATCAGCATGAGATATATTTGCATGTTGAATGTTAAGTGCAACCAATTTTTTTACCGTTTATTATTAATGGTTTATTTTTTATCGAAAAAGTATCAGTTTGAAAATCTATTCAATAACGCCGGGTATATCTCCATATTCCGGAGAAACTGAAACAAATTTTATACGCCAGATGTCACCCGAGCCGGAAGGCGTGTTACAGACCATACAGACTTTTTCTGACTTAAAATTATTTAGATCATTAAATAATAATTGTGAATAGTATGCACCTACTATGTTCCGTTTAATGAACAGATAGCATTAAGCCCCGCCGATAAATGTGCGCTAAATTCGAAGAAATTGTTTGTTTTAAAAAAAGATTCTTTAATTTAAATTATAATAGTAAAAAATATCATATTTTAAAGTTAGAATATCAACACCAGTTATTAATGTTTATTACTGAAATGAAGTGTTATTAATAATAATAATAATTAAATTATTATAATTGGTTAACATTCCAGAGTTTGTTTAACAGCCAATAGATGTCGCTACTGCACACATTCTACAGCAAGTGTCAGAATGTAGTAATTCCGTAATTAAAAATTGCATCAGAATGCTTATAATATTCTAAAATAGTTTTAGAAAAACATAAATTACTAGCATAGCTATTTGTACTTCAAGTTTGTAATAAATTCAAGCCAAATTTAATATAATAGATTATTTAATTTTATTAATACTAGTATCAAATAATAATGTCATCCTGTATATATGCATAATTTAAGCACACCGAATACAAAGGCGAGGTAAATTAGTTTGTGGCATATTTAAGTAGAAAAGGTTATTTGAACAACACGACAATAAATGTGGTAATGTAACATTTATTTTATATAAAAAACATAACCGAAAAATACCTACGGCGGAATTCCAAATAATTTATTGACTAACATATCCTCAATAAATCAACTTGTAGTACCGCTTGCTGGGTAAAAGCCTTCATTTTTGTACCAGCAAGCTCTGGATTTTTTTCAAGTTTATATATTGCATAATCCGGGTTCCACATTATGGAAGTATATTCTAATGATCTGACAAATACATTGAAGAGTAATGTCAATGTGCTATTATTGGCAAATTATTTGATTACAAAACCTAAATTTCTGTGTTGGTCACAGTATCATGTATATGATAGACAAGATTGACAAAAGAAATATGTTTTTTTTAATAAAACGTCCTGTTTTTTTTGTTTGTTTAAACCTGTTTAAAACACCTTGCCAAAAAATGTGTTTTAAACAGTTTTAAACTGTTTAAAATGATACATATTGTCTAATTATTACTCCTCTTAACTGAAAAATCACAATTTTATTTTAATTACAAATAATTTTTTGTTTATAAAAAAAGAGAAAAACTATAAACAGGTAATTGTTAATAAAATTTTAATAAACTCGAAACTATTTTAAAAAAACAATGCGATATCGTACATTTTAAAGAAGATAGGTACGAAAAATCGCATTTTAAAATTTACATTTTATTAAATAACATACCTAATCTATTTAACAAAATTACAAAAAAAATATTTAAAAAACTATTTATTATCAGATTAAACAGGAGAAGAATATTCATACTATATTAGTTATATTATTATTAAATTATAAAGTTATTCAAAAAATTAATTTCTCTACAACCGTGTAAAAACTCTGAATTTCTAACACGCAACGCAGTATAGAAAATGGCGTTTTACAGTACCCCGTATGGAAAAAGTCACTTTCCGCACTAGATGGTATACCGGGTGGCCACGAGACTAGGGCCATGCTTATATCTCTTTCAATTATGAACCGATTTAGACGAAATTTGGTACAAAGATATTAAATCTAATTTCGGCTAGACATGCAGATATAGTCAAAATGGCCGACTTCCGGTTTCACCGGATGTGCGTTTACCTTTGATTTTTTAAATGCATCACCCAGTATATTTTGTTTTTCGGAATCTACAACTCAAATTGCATAGGATATCGTTGCCAAATTTACATTTTATTCAAGGAATTTTTCTTTCTTTCAAATTTATTTTTTTACCGTAGAAGGCCGTGATTGGGAAAAATCTGTTCCAGTTGATTCTAGTAACTCATATTAATAGTGATTTCATCAATTAAAACAATAACAAATGCCTCTTGAAAGAATATAATGTGACAAACGTGTTTTTTTAAGAAAAAATCATTTTTTTAAATGGCACCTACTAAGGGCCATGATGCCATTAAATAGCAAATTTAATTACCAATATAAAGATATCCATCATGCACCACTTCATCTTTGTCTAAAACTGAAAAATATTTATTTACTAAATTGGAAAATATGTAATACTCCCTTTAGTTTGATAAAATAATAGTTAGCCATGGAAAACAAAAGGTGTCTAATATCATGACAACATTAAAATAAATTCAGTTTTAACTTCATCTAATTTTGATAGTGCATTTAATAGTTTTGACTATATCTGCATGTCCATCCGAAATTAGGTCTAATATCTTTGTACCAAATTTCGTCTAAATCGGTTCATAATTGAAAGAGATATAAGCATGGCCCTAGTCTCGTGGCCACCCGTATAGTGTTATTTTCATTTGAAGTGAATATAAATTAGAACAAATAGTATTTAAAGTACTTAAAAAAAACATATTTTAAACTGTTTAAAACAACACTGTTTTAAACTGTTTAAAATAACACTGTTTTAAACATATTTCAAGTATTTTAAGCAGTGATTCAAAGATGATATCATGAGTTTCATCTTTGACATATTACTCATCAATCACTCATCACTCATCATCACTATCACATCACGTACAGTACTTAGTTGCTTTAAATATTGTTGAAATTATTAATTAGAGATTGTATCGGCTCCAGGCGTAGATTTAATTCTAAAACGTTTTTTTCAGTATTGATTTTATGTACGTAATGGATCATAGTTTAAAGCTTGGTCAATACTTGAATGCAGAAATTTTACAAAAAATATTCAATCAAAATATATTAGTATCACAAGAGTCAGGGATCTATAAACAACAATTAATTATTTATGAAATTTTGTAACGCCTATAAAAATTCCTAAAATGAAAAAAAAAACTGTATGTACCTACATCTAAGGATTTTACAGTCATTTACTTTTATTAAAAATAACTTTCTTGACTTTTTCCTTTTATTGGTTTATACAAATAGAAAAAAATATGTTTTTGAAAAGTGATAAGCGGAATCGATCTTGGATTCAATTTTACTATTAATGAAAATTGTCTCTAGCATTTTATTTCAATGATTGGAGGATTTAAAAATTGTGTATTTTCGCCCATAATGTAAATTCTCTATAAATAAATGTTGTTTTATAATTTACATTTATATTTGAAAATAAATATAGCATGAACCAGAAAAGGAATAAGTATCTTGTAAATAAAATGTTTCTAGGTTAAGATAAATTGCAGATAAATTTAAAAAACATGTTGATTCATATTTCATTGTTAAATAATACTGTCAGGCATATTATCCAAGGGCAATATATTCATGTATAATATATTTCAATACTTGCAAAGAATTATTTAAATCAAATTATACCAGTTTATTTTTCTTTATTAGATAATTATGATATTTTACTAACTTCTTAAAGACACGAAGATGGTGCAGGTGACACTGTATTGATTTCTGATAGGGCTGAAGCTCTGCAAAGACTGATAGATAGAGTGGCCGACGTGACGTGTCAGGAATTTAACGTGCAGTTAAATATATCGAAAATGAAAATTATGATGATAAAAACGACATCAATATACAGTTCTTCGTGAATGAAATCTAACTACAGGGGATACCAACAATAACATACTTAGGAATCAGTTATATGAGAATTGGGACCATTGTTATGAAGTCAAAACAAGAATTAAAAAAGCACGATCATCGTTCAGCTGCACGAGAAAGGTTTTCTGGAAAATGAATTTGAGTCTTCATCTTCGAACACCCATCTTGAGGTGCTAAGTCCTTTCAGTGTTCCTGTGTGTCTTAGAGGCGTGGGCATTGTCCGAGGCTACTTTCGAGACTATATTATAAAACTATATTATAATACTACATACTATATTATAATACTACATATATAAAAAGACAGAGAACTGCTGAAAGTAATGAAACAACGATAACTGTAGTACTTTGAGCATATCATGCGGTACTAGGCAAAACACCAAACTGGTTCAACTCATGCAGAATAAATTGAATTCGATGGAACGAGACAATAAGGGAGATATACAATTTCATGTTTGCGAAATTTACGTCCATGGGCAGGCTTAAAATCAATATAACTATTTTGATTTGCTGTGAATAAAATTAGATGAACCAAACTCGTCGTCATCGTCCACTGAAAATAAGGCAGGTTTAAGAAGAAGAAATACACGAAATTACAGTTTTATGCAAATAAATTGAAAAACAAAGTAAATAATCGCACTGATGCATTCAGTAAACACTAATACTACATTTTGTACTCGACATGTGTTTCGTTAACCAATTTACATCGCTAAGACTGTGTCCCTCTACTTCCTAAAATTTATTACATCCTCAAATTTAGTTTATAATCAAACAATTTTAGGATATATGGGTTTCGCGGAGACTTTTATATATCATAGTCTTTGAAGGCATGTAAGCCCAGTGAAGCTCAAATAAGAAACATTTATTATTAAATTATTCATGTTTTGTTTAATTTTCCATATAATTTAATTAAAGAATGTTTAACTGTATTTGTTAAAGTCCTTCTAACAATTTTCAATTTAATTCTCAATAAAAATTGAAAAATTCACGTGTGTGTCTAGTATTCAAAAAGGGGGAAAAGAGTGACATAACGAACTATAGGACTATCATTATTATTTGTAACTTTGGGAAAATTTTTGAAATTTTTCATCACGATTCTATGTACACTCACATATCTGACTTAATATCTATTGATCAGCATGTCTTCATGAAGAGTCGATCTACAGTAACGAATCTTGTGTGCAAAACACAATTTCTTTGCGAAGGTCTTGATCAAGGGGTTAGGTAGATACTATCTACACCGATTTTTCTAAGGCTTTTGACAGGCTTGACCACGGTATTTTGATTTGTAAACTTGACAAATTTAGTCTCTCAAAGTCATTACTTCTTCTAATAGAGTCGTATCTAGAGAATTACATCAATTTGTTCAGTACCGAATAATTTCTTGCAAAGATCTGGCGTGCCAGAGGGTTCCATACTCGGACCGTTCTTCTTTGAAATGTTTATTAATGATATTTTTCGAAAGCTTGGTTAATAATGTCACTTCCTCTTGTATGCAGATGACCTAAAAATGTACCGCTTTATTAATAATGTTGATGATTTTGAAATTCTGCAAAGAACCTTGAATATAGTCAATTCCTGGTGCGTTAACAACTATCTACCCCTCAATGCTAGCAAGTGTAACGTCATGTCATTTGTCCTGAAAAATAATCTGTACGTGTTTAATTATAATATCGATAATGTTGTTTTACAAAGACCTGCTATTATTAAAGACCTTGGCATGTATTTTAATCCTAAATTGTCATTCAATAAGCACGTCGAAATTGTAACTACTTCTGTTTTTAATCAGAAACTGCAAAGATTTAAAAAATGTCAACATTCATCGTTTACTCTATGTAATATTTGTTAGATCTCGCCTTGAATATGCTTCAATTGTGTGGAATCTAATTTATAATGTCAATATTACAATTAGAGAATATTCAGTTTAAGTTTTTAAAATCTGTAGTGTACACTCTTGATGGCACATATCTACCTATTGGATTTCCACAAAATATATTGTTAAAAAGGTTTAACTTACCAAGTCTTACCAAACTAAGAATAATTTAATCCATTATTTTTCAATATAAAATTGTTAATAATCGTCTAGATTGTATTAACATGTTAGATCAAGTAAATTATAAAGTTTCTAGAATTTCTGCTCGCCATAACAACTTATTTATTTCACACACACCAAGAACTGATATTCGCGTGGCCTCCCCAGTACACCAAAAGTATGTCAACTACACTAAAGTTGAAGATATTGTTGATATATTTTTCTGCAATGAGAGTGTAATCAAAAACACTGTTTTGCACCTTGATGTTTTGTAATCTCTGAATTATTTATTTATGTGTATATATATATATATATATATATATATATATATATATATATATATATATATATATATATATATATATATATATATATATATATATATATATAACTGCTGACTTCAGACAGTGCTACGTCTGTAAAAATTTCTGTATTGGCAGGAAACCACTGCATCTGGTAGTGTATAGTGAGTGTTGTTCTGTTACTAGTTTGTTAAGGTAAATTAACTGCGGATATATTCTAAGTTTGATGGATAACGTAATCACAATAAAAAAAGGCTTTAATTTATGCTAATTTTACCACCTAATTTAGTTAGGTCAATTTCTTGGAAGGGTGTCCAGTAACTAAACTGAATTTTCCATAATTCTTAGTTGTTGGACACCATGTCCAATTACTGGCTTGAGCCAGTTTTTATTAATTTATATACCGCAATGTAGATTACTTCACACTGTTTTATTAAATAGCACTTTTTTTTGGTTTATTCACAATGTAAGTAGTTATTGGACACATGTCCGATAACTAAATAACGAATCGTCCAATAACTAAACATATCGTTTTAGCTGTTTTAATTGGTTGTAAATTATGCCAAAGAAGAGCCTATATGGCGTTAAATGCATCGATTCTGCAATAAGCGATGTAAAAAACAGTAACATGTCATTACGGACAGCGGCAAAAAATATAGGATACTAAAATCTACGTTGCAGTTTAAATTAATAAGTCCCGGTCATAAAGACACATGAGGCCTTTCACCCATACTTACTATGCAAGAGGAGTTAGAATTAGTAAACTAAGTTTTCCAAAAACATATCAATCTTATACATTTCAGTTTAACATATTTATACCTAAGGTGGATAAAGGAACTTGCAAAACAGGGAATACCCAGAAAAAATAGACATTTTCAATAGCGTCCAAAAATTCTTAATGGAAAATCCACGACCTAATCCATTTAAGAATAACAAACCAGGTGCATGCTAGTTTAAAGTAAAATTATTGTATTCCTATGAATTCATGACACATGCATCTCTTGTGGCCATGGATTAAAAACGTTTCTAAATTTTGTTGGAGAAGAACTTATAGGAGAGTTTAAATCTTTGAATGCAATATTAAGTAATAATAAATTTAATGACGAATTTCTTAAACTCTACGAAATGTAGAAATTTTTTAAAAAAGATGTAGTGGAAGATGGTGCAGGTAATCCCCAAGAAGTTGAAGTTGTGGGACTTGAAGATCCCGAATAACACCTAATGAAAATGCGAGTTGGGTACAGAATCCGAAGAAAATGTAGTTCCCGAAATTAAAGCACATCCTGCAACCAGATACTCCAACCGTTTCTACATATTCGCCTCATACTCTAACCCTACCTTCAACAAGTATTAGTACTTACCTGGAAGTACCACATCCACTCCATCAAAAAAAATAAAAGTGATATAGAGCGCGTTTCATTTGCAGTAACGTCAAGGGTTTGCCAAGAAATGTATGAAAAAGAAATGTGCTTTAAAGTTAGAAGAAAGAAGAGAGGAAACGAAAAAGGGAGGAAGCATCTGCAGCTAAAACTAATCCTGCAAATAAAAAAGTTAGTAAAGCGAAATTGGATAAGGTTATAGCAAATAATTACTTTGTGTGCCAAAAACGTTTAATAAAAAGTTACTACTTAACATGTGATAGTTGCAAAAATGATTTTGATCCTCGTTGCATACCAAACATATATAAAAAACATGTTCCCGATGTGGATGATGACGATCCATTCAAGTGCCATATTTGCTATAAGAAAGAAAGTGAAAAATATGCTTACGAAATGGAAGAGAGTGAAGATAGGTAATGCGAAAATTAACGAAGACGAGGAAAGAGAGCTAGACGAATTGTAAAATTTGTATAAGAGAAAATGTGCAAAATACTAATATAAAAGGTGTATGTGCATGAACTTCCTATGCTTATTAAACATTAAATATTCAATTGTTTGTAGGTATTATGTGTTGCTAATATATTTACTACTAGTAGAACTACCTGGGTAGGTAGGCACCTACATAATTTGGAATTTTATTAGTATCCAATAGCTAAAATGGCCACGTCCCATTATTGAAAAAATTGTCGAATAACTGGATTTGTTGACATGCTTTTCTTTTTCCACATATTTTTCAAAAAGTACACAATAAGAGCTAAATATGAGCAATGATATAATAGACCAATACAAACACCTTCATTTGGTCGAACGTGCACATTTGTATGTACACAAATAATGCCGATATACATGTGTTTCGAAAAAAAATCTTAAATGTCCAATAACCCTATTATATATTTCATTAAGAATTTTTTGTAACACGTAAAATTGTTTGTGCGTATTTCTTTTTTACGTCATTTTAATGTACCTAATCCTGTAATTGGGCTATTGCCTATTGAATTTTGTATTTAAATAAATAATATAAAATAAATAAAATAATAAAATAGGTCTAATTAACAAAGCCGCAAAGCAGACATTTGAAATAAATTTCGTTGTTATAAATTATAAAATATTTTCTCTTCTCAACTTTTCCACTGCCTACAAGTATTTACCCTTACATGAAACTAGGAGGGTTTTATAAAAAAAAAAGATTCCTTCCATTTCTCCATTCTCCATTTTCTTTGAAAAAATCGCATTAAGCATTCTATCGTCAAAATAGTTAATAAGTATGAACTATTCTCATTTTGAAAATTACAATACAATATTTTGTTTGTCTCCCTAATTTTCTTGTTTTAACACGTTTTGTTAAGACTAATACAACAGAACATGCGGGTTAATAAATATTTTGAAAACACATATATATAACGTTTGATTGATGCAAATTAGATGTGTTTATTTATAATTTTGACAAAAAGGACCGCCTGCTACGACTCGGCAACCAATAGAACCGCCCCCACACCAACTTAGGAGACGACGTCGCAGATTATAGTATTAATTACTAGTTTCCCAATTTAATTTTGAGGTCAAAAACTCTTAAATATTTATAATTTTGACATTTTAAGATTTCACGCTTCATAATTTTAACATTTAAACCTTTACCTAACTTTCAGTTTTTCGACCTTTCCACTATTCTACTCAGAGTATCTGAAATAGATTTATTAGTTACTAATAATAGTTTAATTTCTATGTTTAAGATTTATTATGCGAACTATTATTTTATTTGTTATTATACTACAGTTTAATATTGTTTTACAATTTGTATGCTTTTATTGTCAATGAAAACTGAATGAATATAATATACAGCGTGACCGTAAAGTATGGAATAAATTCATTATTTCTTAAACCAAAAATATTTAGATAAAATCCTTGAACACATCGATTTTTAATTTCAATTAAGCACGTTGTCCTTTATGACGTCATCGATATTTTTTTTAAATGGAATAACTTATATATTTCTCCAATTTTGGATTCTGAATCAACAGCTGATTCCAAAAATGTATCATACTTAGGGTCTATAATTGATGAGTTGAAAGATACAGCCATTTTGAACATAAGAATTTATTAAATTTTCGTATTTTGTTTGAACAAATAATAGTCTAAGAGCTGGCTACATAAAAAAGCAAGGTATAAGGTACATGAAATGTAAATAGCTAGAGAGGTTCCATTAGCGTTCCCGAACACCGAGTGGCCAGTCTGCCAGCGCGATTAGGAAGATTAAGGCAGGGGCGGACGGTCAAAGATGACAAATTTTACAATGAAAAAAATGATAATGCTCATGGATAAAAATTATTGGGAAGTGAAGTTTTGTTACTACAAAACGCGGAAAATTATTGGCAGACGATTTCGTGGAAGAGAAATGGCCGGCAGACTTCAACAAAGCGGTTAAAGTTATTTTTAGTGAGAAAAAAATGATAAGCCTCATGATTAAACATTTTTGAGAATGATTGTTAAACTGTTGAGGAAGCTGTGTTGTCAATGACAGACGAAAAAATGTAAGACAACATCGGGGCAGACTCTATTGAATAGCGCGGTCTCGATCGCGCTTAACGAGTTAGTTCCGTACGATGCATTATAACGATTTATTATTTTGTTAATTATATTATGAGGACAATAAGTTAACAATTCCTATATTATAGAAGTGCTAAAAGATATGTTTACCATTAAAATAATTTTTTTATTAACAAATAATACAAATAAATTGTAGACCATCCGCAGTCTTCTGGTACCAAATTAGTCGGAATTTTCTTGTGAGCGTGGCTCCACAATCTGGCGATATACATGGATCTTAAGAATTGTGGTCTTAATTCAGCTGCACAAGGAGGTATCGATGAAGCATCAAAATTTTGTAGGTTTTTTTTTTTAAATGGTTTGTTGACGTTATTGACTTTGTAATTTTTTTAAAAAAGCGCAAAACGAGCATTATCTACGGAATCAAGTGATTTCATCGTATAAAGTGAACAAACAAATTTTTCAATATTTCGAAATACAGTAAGTCTATCACAATCTTCATTGCTTAATTCAGCAAATGCGCGTTGAAATTGTTCGCTTAACAGTAATAATTTTAAAGGACGCTGTTTTCCTTTTCTAAAAAAACCTGGATTGAAATCACATCCAGTGAATGCATGAAACCCTGATAAAGATTTACAAAATAATTCGCCGTGTCTATCATAAAGCGCTGACAAGTCAATTATACGCTGTTTGCTTAAAATACCCGTTTGAATCCAAACTTTACTATTCTTTTTTAGCTTATCCATGTTGACTAGCATTATAATAAGTATGTCCGTGTCGGAACATTTTATTATAATGTTAGCTGCCTCCGGAATATTGCACGCGTGAAAAACTATTTTCGTATAAGCTTCTTCATGAGCTTCTAGCGTGTAGATATCATTTATCGAAAATAAAACAGTGTCATTGTGAACTTTAGATTCGTAACACTTATCGAAGTTCAGTAAGACTTTTTTATTTTCGAAAAACGGTATTATTTCACCATTCTGCCAATGTATAATTAAAAAACACACAAGAGCTTCCTTGAAATTTCTATTTCTAAGATCTTTGACAAAATCTGCGGGTCTTGTTTGATCAAATCCAGAAATCACGTACATACTCTCATCACAGTTACCGCCTCGGTGAGATCTTTCGTAATCTTTAATGGACGGTGTGAAATATCTATAAAAAAATTACGTGTATTTCTCGAGCTTTATTATTTGCTGATACCATCTGCAGTATTTTTCTAGATATATGTCCAAACGTTTTTGGTACATCTTTCATAGTATGCATTAGATAAAAGCCGTCTATCAAACAAACGTCTGTGTGTGTCGGAGCTACACAATAAGTCTACAATTTATTTGTATTATTTGTTAATAAAAAAATTATTTTAATGGTAAACATATCTTTTAGCACTTGTATAATATGGGAATTGTTAACTTATTGTCCTCATAATATAATTAACAAAATAATAAATCGTTATAATGCATCGTACGGAACTAACTCGTTAAGCGCGATCGAGACCGCGCTCGAGACCGCGCTCTTCAATACAGTCTGCACCGATGTTGTCTTCCATTTTTTCGTCTGCCATTGACAACATAGCTTCCTCAATAGTTTAACAATCATTCTCAAAAATTTTTAATCATGAGGCTTATCATTTTTTCTCACTAAAGATAACGCCGCTTTGTTGAAGTCTGCCGGCCATTTCTCTTCCACGAAATCGTCTGCCAATAATTTTCCGCGTTTCGTAGCAACAAATACTTCACTTCCCAATAATTTTTATCCATGAGCATTATCATTTTTTCATTGTAAAATTTGTCATCTTTGACCATCCGCCCCCGCCTTAATCTTCCTAATCGCGCTGGCAGACTGGCCACTCGGTGTTCGGGAGCGCTAATGAAACTTCTCTAGCTATTCATATTTCATGTACCTTATACCTTGCTTTTTTATGTAGCCAGCTCTCCGTCTATAAGTACTAGTACTAAGGTTAGTTAATGATAAAAACAATTTATGGTAAATGGTCGAACTATACTCCTTGTTGTAGCTGACAGTACCCTAAACGATGAATAAAGTGTTACTGCATATTGTTTATAGTTTCGTGAGAAATGTTGTTTATTTCTGTTTTAATTCTCTTTTTAATTCAACAATGTTTTCCCGTTTGGTTTTAAAAACTAAAACGCTCCCACAGAAAATAATCTAATGGATTGAGGTCCGGTGACCTTGGTGGCCATTCGATGAGTCTACCAATCCAGGTGTTCAGAAATATTTGGTCAAGATATCTTCGAACGTCTGCTGCATAATGGGGAGGCATATCATCTTGTTGATACCACAGGTTTTCGTCAACATTTCCAGGATTAATTCTACTGGGGAATAAATTTAATAATGTTGGGATAAGATAGCCCATTAAAAATTGGAGATATGCAGGTCCGTTTACAGTTCCATTGAAAAAATGAGGTCCAATGATTCTATTTCTTACAATTCCCGCCCACACATTTACCTATTGTGGATATTGAGGGTTTTCCCTTGCCCAGTATCTACAAATCTGACGAATCAGTTCACCATTTAAATTAAAAATGCATTCATCGGAGAAAATAATATTTTTTTTCAGAAGAGGATCACCATTGCACATATTCATCATTGTTTCACAAAATTGTATCCTCCGATCTGGATCATCATCACTTAGTTCTTGCACAAGCTGAATCTTAAAGGGATGCCATTTTTCTAATTTTAATACTCTATGTACTGACGTTATAGTAACATCATAATCGCTACTAACGCGGCGAACGCTGGTATATGGTGGTCAAATATTTAATTTTGTATTCTCGTCAACACCTGAGCGACCTGTTTTGGGTAAATCTTCCACCGTACCAGTCTCTCTATTTTTTTTTCAATTTCACTCGCTGTCGATTGAGTTATAGGTCGTTCTGGATATAGAGTATTAAATAAATTACATACTTCTTGTTGAGTTCGCATCCTATCACTATACCCAATCATCGTAAGAATTTCAATTCTCTGCTTTACAGATACACTGTTATAAATTAAAATAACTCGACAATTATTGAGAAACCACCACTGGGGTAGGGAATAAGGTGATATGGTATAAGTGATTCACTGTCAAAGACGATAATGATAATGCAAAAACCAAACAAAAAAATTTTTTAAAAATTAATAAAAAACGTGTTTATTTTACTTTTTTTAGTTATTTTTTTTTAAATGGCCGTTTCTTCCAACTTATCAATTTTGACCCAAGTGTGATACATATTTGAAATCAGCTGTTGAAGAATCCAAAAATGGAGAAATATACAACGTGTTCCATTAAAAATATATCGGTGACGTCATAACGGTAACAGTGATGGCGTCATAACCAAAATATAAAGGATAAGGTGCGCAATTGAAATAAAAAATCGACATGTCCAAGGATTTTTCGAAATAGTTTTGGTTTAAGAAATAATTAATTTATTCCATACTTTACGGACACACTGTACACTATAATTGTTTTATATTTATATATAATACATAATATATAATACAAGCAAAAATGCCATTCTTAATAGTTATCCGGTACAAATTTTTCAAACTCTGTTTTCTTCATCATTGAACTTTAAAGGTTAATATATTATTAGAAAGTTTTTTTGCCTTAACGGTCACCTTGTAGTAGAATTAAAGAAAGGTACTAAAAAATAACCATCAGTGTTAATTCAAACATTCATTCCTTATATAACTTACAGGAAGAGACTTGCTATACCTCAGTATATATATGTGTATGTGTGTGAGTAGTTTTAGAGATTTTTTTTTTGTTTTTTTTTTAAACTATATAATTTTCAATTGAACGCATTGGTGCAAGAACTAGTCAAGTGCAGATATAAAAATAAAACCTTATTTTGGCAAAATAGAGAAAACATTTTTAAATGCATCATCAAATTTGATATACTTATTTTCTTTTTTACGTACTTGTAAATAAATTTCCTCTTAATGCACATGGAAGTTTACCACAGCAAATGATGCAGCATATTTTAGATAATAGTAATCCAAACCGGTTATTGCATCAATGCCTTCAATTATTTATCACATCGTCCAGTAAATCGAAGATAATTCTAAAACTACTCATTTTACAAAAAAAGAGGGTGTATCTTAAGTCCATTTCATAACGCCAAGAGATTATTCATTGCATCATTTTAGGTCCAAAAGCCACTGGTTTCCAAGATACAAAGTGTTAAAGTTTCAGAAAAGTATCACATTTACTCAAATATCTCAGATGTTTAACATAGATTGATCAAACATGGACTTGTGATTTATCTTATTAGAGGTAATAATTCATTGAATTTTTATAGAAATATGACAATCATTGGTGAAGATACGGAGAGGCATTATCATTAAAAAACCAGAATTTCTACGCCAATGAATTTTTTGGAAATTCAATCAAAAAAAGTAATATTCCTAATTGCATATCAAAAAAAAAATTCTCTTGCATTTTATTAAAAAAAAAACGAGTAGTTTCAAAGATATTTTTGTTTTGTTTTTTTTTTTTTAGCTAAGTATATGATTTCCAATTACCACATAGTTCAGTTATGGAAAATAATTCTAAAACTACTAATTTTACAAAATAAAATGAGACGTAACTTTTTTTTAGAAATATACTTGTAAATTCAATGCATAAAACTCATTGACATAGAAATTCTAGATTTTTTTAGTGGCCATGCTCTCTGTTATTTCCTTAGCTATTTGTATTATTTTCACACCAATTTAACAGACTATTAACAAGTATTGCGTGAATCACTGGCCCAATTTTGACTGATCTACAATAAATACCATCTGAGACATTTCAATAAAAGTGAAAATTTTGTAAAATTTCAACTTCCTATATTTAGAAAATTATTGGTTTTGTGACCTAAGGCCTTTAGGCCTTAAATCAGTGATTTAAGAAATAATCTCCTTAAATTTAATCTTCTTTGTAAATGTCATTAATAAATATATTACTTAAGTCTCTCACATTTTTAATTCCATTCTTTTTTGTTTCTTTAATTACTTTAAAAAATTAGGTATACAAACTTACAAATGACACACATTAATTTTATTAATGGTAGAGCAAATGGAAATGAAAATCAAGGTAAGAATTTATATCGAGAAATTCTTAATCTGAATGAATTTAGAAAATGACGACATCAAAGCACTTAAAAAAATCAAGGCTAATAATACCATGGGTCCTGACGAAATTCCTGCTTTTCTCTTTTGTTCTGTGCTTCTGTTCTTGTTAGGCCTTTATCCATTCTTTTCAATCTCTCATTGAGACTTCATACTTTCCCGAACATATTAAAGTAGGCCAAAATTATTCCTATTTTTAAAAAAGGCGATAAGCAGGGTATACAAAATTACAGACAAATTACAATTGTCAACAATATTCCTAAAATGTTTGAAATTTTGCTTTATGAACCAATTTTTTATCACGTGAAAAATCAGATCACAGAATTTCAGCATTTGAAGTAGAATCAAATGTATATGATGTTATTGAACATTCACCAGACACTAATTTAAATTTAAACCTTAAAGAAATTATCATACAAAGATTATCTTCTAGTGTTGTATTTGGCTGGAAATGAGGATATTGCAAATTGCGTTCTTATGAAATGTAATTTTGATTTTAAAATAATCTGTTCACATGGCAATGAAGTTGTAAAATGTAGGAAGTTCTGTCGTTTTTGCATAAATTTATATTTACAAGATTTATGGGCAAAAATTGGGTTAGGTGTATGGTGGGTTGCTTAGTGACTCCTGGGCGCCCTTTAGTGTAGCCGCACCACCATGGTTGTGTCGTGTGTAAGCTCTAAAACTAATTGTGTAAAGTAATTACACTACAATTGCCAGAAAACGTTTTGTATGTAAATGCAGTTTTTATAATCTGCATTTGTCTCATTTGCTAGATTTATACTCCTTATAATTGATAGAAAATGTTAGTAACATTTTAATAAATTTAACAAATCAAATGTGACAGCAAAAGGAAATATAAGTTTAAAATTTCTTTAAAATTAAGAAATCCCATGTTATCATATTACTGAAATAAAAAATTTACATAACTTATATAAAAATTAAAAAACCAAGGTCACTTTCAACTGGATCATATATTGTGACATGATTAATGAATAAATTCAATTAATTATAAACAAAATTCTGACTTTGGAAGAAACATGGACATTGTTTACGTATTCTTGTCGATATTCTGTTTCTCCTAAAAAAGTATATAATATCAATTATCTCTTAAAGGTGCATTACAATAGAACCACGATTGCCAACGGTTTACAAGTTTTTTTGCGATAATTAAGTTATAACAAATTTTCATACTAAGCAGAAAGTTTTCTGCAAAATTTGAGCTGTTTCCACCTATATTTTTTAATTTTGTTTTGATCCATTATAAAAAATAAATTTGTAATTTTTCTCTATAACTATACTCTAAATAAAGCTCATATCTAGTAAAATGCTTTCTGTATTTAACCAGAAATATGTGCTTAATTTAATCATCACAAAAGAACTAAATAATTTTTGGCGATTTCCCATCCAAAAGATCTTTGTAAATTTGTAAATCATTACATAATTATGTATGAAATATGCCTAACATCATTACCCTTTTTTAGTGACGAAATTTAAATAGAAATATAACTTAAAGCAATTTAAATATTTTTATTTATTGTTTTATATTTCATTTGCATATTTACATATATTTTAAATCCGACAGTTGAAAACATGAGCACTTCTTCAGAATCTTCTTTCGTTGAAATGTATTTGCTACCCTGTATAAAAAGTTTTTACCAATATATCCATTCGTACAACTGATTTTATTATATAAGGCCAAATTTTATTGCAAAATAGTGAAAGTCTTACATGTATTTAATGTCCTATTGTCTTATAATCCTCTTCTCATCATTTCAATGATAATAGTAATGTAATCGTCCAAAAGTAAAATAGAGATTTAATCTAATTTCTTTATATGGTTAATGAGGCGTCAAACATAGAAAAAAAGCAGATAAATAAATACATAAATAGCTATTTTAATAGCAATGGATATGAAATAACTCGAGCTGCGAATTTAGTTACCGTAGACGTTAAAACTAGGATTAGCTGTAAATTATTTATCAACGCGTAAATATTGACATGTATGTATAATTATAAATTGTTGCGGTTTCACCTGTCCTGGCAACACATAGAAGGGGGCCGCAGGTTTCCTCCCTGGCAGCAGAGTAGATACCTAATTGTATCTCATTTGGGAAGGACTGTATCGTGTTTTTCTTCTGTTGGTTTGCGGATTCAATAAAGTATTAGCAGAGTGGGTTTCTAATATTTTTAATTTTAACAATTTTAACAAAATCTTTACAACTGTTCAGTCTGAAATCAACAACAGTTTTGCTCCACTTCACCCTAAGTTCGGTGTTTTTTACTCACTTCACACACACTTAATCAAAATTAACCACTCAGTTCACCATGTCACTTACCAACAGTCTAATATAAGAAAAAATCTTATTAGATTTACACCAATTAATTATTTAGAGAATGGAGCGGACAAGAGACATGTACATTAAACTTCAGTGTTTCTTTTTCTATTAGGATACAACAGAGAATTTGTATATAATATACTGAAACTTATATGTAGTTCTTCAAATTTCACTCAATAACTGCGAATTTAGTTTTTATTATTAGTATTTGCACAGCGCAGCGAAAGTTAAAATAATAGAGTTCTTTGCTTCAGAGATACAACATGTGTTTTTAAGTTCGAATACTGATGACACAGACTAAACACTGTGACTTAAGGACTCTTGATTAGTTGAAATTTTCAGATTCTTGGAATGCAGGGTAGCACGCAGGGATTTAAGTTATCAGGGGAATGTATAGGCAATAGCTATAAGTGCATATGATAGATATAGCAGTAATAATGATTATAAGACTTGTTTTGCGAATAAATATGTATTATCATAACAGATTACAGTTTGTATTTCTATCATATAATTCAACTGACTTATATCAACTTGATTAATATTTAACTAAAAACTGTAAAGACAACTTAAAGATTATTGAGTAGATACACTTAAATCTTAGTCTCAACACTTCCCCTTAATCACATATCTTTAAATTTGTTTCAGTCCAAGTTGCTTCATGTATAATTTATGTTTATTTCTTGATAAGGCCTTTGTTAATACATCCGCTACCATATCATCAGTTGGTCTGTACTTCACAACAATAATGCCTTCCTTTACTGCTTCTCGCACATAGTGATGTCTAATATCTATGTGTTTTGTTCTTCTATGATGTTGACAATTATTCAGTATCTTTTGTGCACTCTGACTATCGTTAAAGACCTGAATTGTTTCCGTTCTGTCATAGAGCTCATTAAGCAAATTCCTTATAAAACACGCTTCCTTTGTCACATCACTTAATGCAAGATATTCGGCCTCCGTGCTAGAAAGAGCTACTGTTCGCTGTTTTCTCGATTCCCAACTTACAGCACAATTTCCTAATTTCATCACAAATCCAGTATATGATTTCCTATCCACAATGTCTCCTGCCCAATCGGCATCGACGAAGGCTTCTATTCCTTTTCCTGTTTTTTTCAAACATGAGTCCATAGTCACTAGTACCAGCTAGATATCTTAGCACTCTTTTTTGCTGCACACCAGTGCGTGTCATCAAAACAAGTATTAAACTGACTTAGAGTACTGGTAACATATGCTACATCTGGACGAGTACAAACCGCCAAATACATCAATCACCCTATCAATTGTTGATATGGATAATCTGAATTGTTTACAGTATTACTATTGTCCCGTTTGTTCAACTTAACATTTATAGCCATAGGTGTTGTCACTGATTTACACTCTGACATACCAAAGCGACTTAACAAACTCTTTATATATTGATTTTGACATAAACTTAAAGTACCTTTTTGTCTATCGCGCACTACCTTCATCCCTAAACAGTTTGTGACCGGTCCAAGAAATTTCAAATCAAATTTGTTTTTCAACGCATTTACAAGTTTAATTTTTTCAGTCTCACTATTACTAAACACAAAGAAATCATCAACGTACAGAGCAATGATAACTAGAAAATCTTTCGATTTCTTAACATACACGCATTGTTCACATTGGGACTGTATATAATCTATATCTGTTAGCACTTTTTGAACTGTTTGATTCCAGGCTCTACTTGCCTGTTTCAACCCATAGATACTTTTCTTATGAAAACAAACTTTATTTGAACCGTCAATTTCAAAACAAGTCGGCTGCTCCATGTAAATGTCTTCACTTAATTCACCATTTAAAAATGCCGTCGTAACGTCCAAATGATCAATCTCCATGTCCATCTCATTGGCTAGAGCAAAAAGCAACCTTATAGTTGAATGCCTCACTACTGGGGAAAAAGTCTCGTCAAAATCAATACCATATCTCTGACTATAGCCTTGTGCTACAAGACGAGCTTTAAATCTTTCAAATTCGCCTGAAGCATTCCTTTTAATTTTAAAAACCCACTTACATTTTACGACATTTTGGTCTTTAGGACGATCAACTAACTCCCATACTTGGTTTCGTACCATTGAGCTATATTCTTCATTCATCGCCTCTTTCCAACCGTCTTTGTTTGAACATGCGAGCACCTCCTGAACAGTTCGTGGTTCGTCAGACAATTCAACGCATGCCTGATAGGACAAGTCATAGTCTTCCATCCACTTTGGCTTCCTATGTTCTCTCATTTGTCTCTCCTCTCCATGCATTATAGGCACATTTTCATCTGCAGAATTAGAACTTTCTTCATCTGTAGGACTGCTCTCATCTGAAATTATCTCTTGATTCAATATATCTTCCGCTGAATGTTCAATTAGTTCCATCTGACTATCAGTTACATCGGCAGTATTGTTATGACTTTTAACTGATACATCGGAAGTTTCATTTGACATATTCTCTATAAATATGACATCTCTGACTTTAACAACTTTTCCAGGTTGTTCAATGCTAGCAAGCCTGTATCCTTTGGTATGCTCACAATAGCCTACCATAATATATTTCTTTGATTTAGGATCTAGTTTCTTTCTAAGCTCATGTGGAATATGTGCATAGGCTGGACAACCAAAAACTCTCAAATGTTTCAAGTCAATCTTGGAACCTGACCAAATTTCTTCAGGTGTTGCACCAACAATAGCAACTGTTGGGCTACGATTCTATAGATATATTGCTGTAGTTATTGCCTCACCCCAATAACGTATTCCTAATTTTGAATCTTGCAACATAGATCTGGTCTTCTCAACTAGAGTGCGATTCAAGCGCTCAGAGACACCATTCTGCTGCGGTGTATAGGGTACTGTAGTTTCATGAATAATACCATGCTTTTTCAGAAAAACATCAAATAACCTATTGCAATATTCTTTCCCATTATCAGTCCTGATCTTTTTGATTCTTAACCCAAGTTGATTTTCAACAGAATTTTTTAAATTGTATAAACATATCAAGTACCTGATCCTTTGATTTCAATAAATAGCCAAAACTTTTACGAGAAAAATCGTCTGTGAACGTCAATAGATAGCGAGCACCTCCCCATGATGGTTCAGACATGGGGCCACAGAGATCTGAATGAATTAATTCCAACTTTTCTTTGGCTCTCTTGGCTTCTCCTTTTGGAAATGAATTTCTTGTTTGCTTCCCCTCGATACATGGGTCGCACTTCATAGGTTCTTTCTCTTTTTGAAAACAAATACCAGTGGCAAGCCCATTTTTCAACAAACATATACTTTTCATACTTAAATGTCCGAGTCTTCTGTGCCAGATTTCTTGCGAAACTGTGGTGGCTAACATGGTAACAGGTTCATCTTGCATCTTGGACGATGAATCCACAGCTTGATCCAATCTGTAGACTCCTCCAATATTGGATGCAGACACTTTATATTCACCTTCAATGTTACATGCCTTTTTGTCGTATACATAACATTTTTCATTGTCAAATACAACAATCAAACCTTTCTCAGTTATTTTATTAACTGATAACAAATTGGCTGCAACATTAGGAACATGCATAACATCTGAAATGATTCGCTCAACATTGTCCTTAAGCTTGACTTTAATATTGCCGCTACCACTACTGCTTATTCTCTGATTATTAGCTACTGTCACTACTTTATATTCGTCACTAGAAAAATCAGTCAACCAGTCCTTACGCTTACTCATATGATTAGTACACCCTGAGTCAATGTACCAATCATTATCGTTGAAAACTGTACTGGTGAAAGCTGTAGTCAACAACAAAGAAGAATTATTTGTTTTCTTAGTTAAATATCTTTGCTCTTGCTTTCCTTCTGTTTTCTTATAGTGCTTACTTTCTTTCTTAAGTTTAGGACATCTAGGTTTGATATGGCCTTCTTCATGACAGTGATGGCAGATAATGACCTTCTTCTTTGAACCTACATTTCTATAACTGCCTTTTACTGCTAATGCTGTTTCACTACTTGACGCACCCTCCGTTTCGGTTCTTCTGTAATCTTCTTGCAATAGTCTCGTTTTCACCATCTCACTTGATATGGTAGTGTGAGTTGCCTCGATACCCATTACCAGTGGATCAAATTCTATTGGAAGTCCACCCAATAAAAGCATAGCAACTTCTTCATCATCCACAATATGATTAATGTCTGCCAACTGCTGCACTAGGGAAATTAGTCCACTAACATATTCTCCCATAGAATTGAAATCTTCGTACTTTGTACGAAGCAATCGTCTTAAAAGACCTAACCTTCGGCAGAGACCTTTATTTTCAAACGCAGCCTGTAAATTACCCCAAGCCTGTTTAGAAGTAGTTGTATTTCTAACATGGGCATAACATGATGGCTGTACATTAAGGCAAATTTTAGCTAGGGCCATTTGGTCTTTAGTAGCATCTGTATCTGTCCCCAGAATACAATTAAAAAGTCCATCCAAGATCAATGACATTTTCATTGCAAACTTCCAATTATTATAATTGGTCGTACCTTCTAGTTTCTCGAGAACTGGTGCACCACTTCTTGAATTGGTGACTGTAGTCATCTTGACAAATTGAAAAAAAAAAATTCAAACCAATATTTCAAGTTTTCACAAAATAATGATTCACACCTTGTGATCGATTAACAGAATTGTCCTGGGCCCATAACCTGATAGATATAGCAGTAATAATGATTATAAGACTTGTTTTGCGAATAAATATGTATTATCATAACAGATTACAGTTTGTATTTCTATCATATAATTCAACTGACTTATGTCAACTTGATTAATATTTAACTAAAAACTGTAAAGACAACTTAAAGATTATTGAGT
Source organism: Rhamnusium bicolor (assembly GCA_029963845.1). Classification (NCBI taxonomy): domain Eukaryota; kingdom Metazoa; phylum Arthropoda; class Insecta; order Coleoptera; family Cerambycidae; genus Rhamnusium; species Rhamnusium bicolor. The sequence continues at coordinate 54,475 of JANEYF010002339.1, read as the reverse complement.
AGATACACTTAAATCTTAGTCTCAACAGCATAAGTAGGTATAAGTAGAATAACAAGTTTTTGAATAAAAATGAAATATATAAAATTAATTTTATTTCCAAATTGAAATGTGAAATTCCAACATACTGGCCAGGGTTGAAATGTCTACTTCAAAATTTTGAATTGAGAGCATGTGATGAAATAAGGAAAATGAAGACTAAATATGATTGAATGATAATGAGAAATTGACTGACTATGCAAGAGAATCACTCTGAGGAAGTGGACAAATTTGGGTGATTGATCTAATGAAAGTTCCTTCATTCGTTTTGAGCTTAACAATTCTTAATTTATGATCCCGCCCGGGCATGAGTTCAATAATTCTGGCACGTGGCCAATTTAGAGGTGGTGTGGTATCCTCTTTTAATAAAACTAAATCATTAATTTTCAAATTTTGAGAAGGTTTGAGCCATTTAGGTCTGTTTTGTAATCGATTGAGGTACTCCACTGACCAGCTTTTCCAAAAAAATTTTTTGCATTTGAGTACATTTTTTTGAAGAAAGAAAGCCGATTTTCAGGAACATCTGAAAATCCCTTTCCGAATAAGAAGTGAGATTTGTACCTGTCAGAAAGTGGCCGGGAGTTAAATAATCTAAATCGGTAGGATCATGTGAAAAAGCACATAATGGCCCTGAGTTAATAATAGCTTCTACTTGAGAGAAAACTGCTCGGTTCTTCGAATGTTAAGTATAAATTTCCCACTGTGCGATATAAATGATATTCAGCGCCTTTTACTGCCGCTTCCCATATCCCACCATAGTGGGAACTGCGAGGTGGAATAAATTTCCACTTTGTTTCGTTTAAAGCCAAAAAAGTTTTCAATGCTATTTAAGTTTAGTTTGTTTCTGAAAGAATCATAAACTTCTTTTAGCTGATTACGAGAGCCGAGGAAATTTGTGGCGTTGTCACTGTAGGTTATTGATGGCTGTCCTCTTCGCGATGTAAAACGTTTAAGCGTTAATAAAAATGCATCGGTAGAGAGATTGGAAACAAGTTCAATATGCACAGCCTTGGTAGCCATACATACGAATATTGCCATATAACATTTTGTAATTAGAGCCTTTCTGAGTCGCGAGGATTTGATAAAACATGGACGTCCAAAATCAACTCTCACATTTTGAAATGGGCGAGAAGTAGTTACTCTATCTTTAGGTAAGTCTGACATTACTTGCTGACAAGGTTGTGCTCGAAATATAAAACAAATAATGCAATTAATTACCCTTGTAATTTCCCGTAGCCCATTAAGAGGCCAAAACTTCAATCGAACATTAGATAAAGCTGTTTGTGCTCCAGCGTGTCCTAACCTTAGATGTTCTTTCTTTAGAAGTAATGAAACTACATGATTCTTTGAGGGCAATAATGCAGGGTGTTTTTGTGAATAAGGCAAATCTGAATTTTCTAAGGGCCCACCTACTCATAGAATTTAGGAACTGTCAAGGAATGGTTTTAATGAAATTAAACTTTTATTTGAGACTGTGCGGTTAGCCCTTAGTTCTGAAATTTCCCTAATGAAATATTTACTCTGTAAGATTCTAATAATTGTGTAAAGAGCGTTTTATAATTCCTCTGCAGAAAGTGTTCCGTAATTTTTTGTGGAATTTTGTTTTGAATTATTAATAAATCTGAGATACTACGCCACTGTTCTCTGGAGATGAGTAAATGAAGAAAACTTAAAAAATGTATCATCCCAAAAGTCATTGTTTAGATTTGCGTTTAAGGTTAAAGTAACTTTTCGTTCTTCTGGGGTATTTTTTATATCACCCTTGAACTTAAAATCATGCAAGTTCAATTCAACATTTTGTAGAGAATTTGGTCCGTACAACTAGAGATTTGAATGTATAATTTCGGTTGATTGCATTCCACGTGAGAGGAGCTAGATTTTGTGCTGACTTAATGTGACGTCACTAGTAATCTGAAGTAATTTCTTGTATTTTCGAGACTCTATTTGAAACAAAAATTGACTATCTAGATGCATGTGATTTTATCCAATAAAGTGAGATCTTTGGGTCAGTCCATAAATTTACAGAATCAACAACAATTACATTTAACAAAGTTGAAACGATTTTTTTGAGTTAAATTTGAGAGAAGTAACATTGCACATAATTCAGTCTGGGGAGTGAAACAGTTCTTATGGGAGTGATTCGTGATTTTGAAGTAATCAAATTACAAGAAACTGTGTTATTATCATAAAGTACCCGCAAATAAATACAAGCTCTGTAAGCTTTAATACTCGAATCTGCGAACCATGTAATTCTATTTTGAAAAATTTATTGTCCTTAAATAGGCAACGAGAAATTTTTAGATTGACTAAATTGGGAACCTTTGAAATGAAATTTCTCCATTCAGTAAGAGTTTGCGCGTCTAATTCTTCATCCCAATTAATTTTGCTTAGCCAAATTTGTTGCATAATAATTTTGCCTACAACTATTACAGGGCCTATAAGGCCTAGAGGATCAAACATTTGTGCTAATCTTGAGAGAAGTTCTCTCTTTGTGAACTGATTTTCGTTCGTGGTTTGAGGAACATAAATTGAAAAATAATCAGACTGAGGGTTCCAGGATAACCCTAACACTTTATTTGAAGTGTTGTCTATTTTTATGTCATAGATACTTTATTGTTTATTTTCAGTCAAACTTTCAGCGAATTTTTTTACACCATTTATGTAGCTTAAAATTTACGGAGTTAAGTAAGTGATTTAATTATGTGTAAACGCTTATTAAATCGTCCTCGTCATCTGCGCCATAGAGTATATCGTCTACATAACACTATTTTAATAGTGCTTCGGCCGCTAATGGGAATTTTGTTGTATTACGTAACGCGATTTCATTTAAAATGCGAGGTGCTATAAAAGGTGCAAAATTTGTTCCAAAACTGACCGTTTGAAGTTCAATACATTTAAGTACGTCATTAGGATTATCTCTCTAGAGGATATTTTGTAAAAACACTTGAGACGGGTTAATTTTTATCTGTCGGAACATTTTTTCAATGTCACAAGTGATTACATATTAGAGTCGAAACCTAATTAAGATGTCAAATAAATCGGGTTGCACTTGATATCCTTGTAACATTGTGTCATTTAAAGAATATCCTGTTGAGCTTTTACACGAGCCATCAAAATTACACAATGATGTGGTAAAAAGTACTTATTTTCATTGTTTGCATTTTGTCATTGTAAAGGTACATATTTACCATGCCCTAATGTTATATATTCGTCGATAAAAGTTTTATAGGAGAGAAATAAGTGGGCTTCTTTCGAACCTTTTTTGTAAATTTAAAAAAACGTTTTCTCGCAATACTAAATGAGTCACCTCGCTTTAAATATTCGTTCTCATTTTTTTAGGGGAGGTTAACTTGATATGAGCCGTTTACTAAAGCTTGAGTAGTATCTTTAAATATTTTTTCAGCAAGTTCATCATTGGGGTTTAAGAGATTTTCTGAGTTAGGGATGCAGCGCCGGCCCTGGAGTAGAGCGAGAGGAGCGGTCGCTCTAGGCGCCAGATGGCAAGGGGCGCCAAAAAGTAGAAGTAGACTAATTAGAGCTACTTAATTTAATTTAAATTCAATAAGTGTTGATATTTGCAATAAAAGTTGATTTTTGAAAATTTTGGAATTACTATTTATTTAACATAAAACCGAAGTAGAATTAACGTGAAGTGAAAGCGTCGACCAAAGGTCGCCGAAAAACAAAGGCTAGGACCGGCGCTGTAGGGATGTCTTCAAGTGACCAAAATTTTTTTGTAATAAATCATCAAGATTTGAAGTTTGAACAAATAATGAAACATTTTCATAATCCCTTTGAGTTGAAATATGAGGGGTTGCCGTGTTAAATGGAATATTACCTGCTATTATCCAACCAAAATATGTATTTTGTAGAACATGGTGATTTCCAAGTTTTATAATGCCTTGTGAAAGTAAGTCATAAAAAATATATGCCCCGAGTAGCATGTCTATTTCCGAGGGGATATTAAACATAGGATCGGCCATTTTTATATAATTTGGTATATTAAATTTATTCTCGTCAATTTGAGCTTGGGGTAACTTACACGTGATTTTGTCTAAAATAACACATTCAACTTTAAACTTCATGTTTTGTTCAACATTCGAGTGTATTGTGACATTTATGATTTGAGTAGAGAGTGCGGTACTGTTACCTATTTCGGAGATATTTAATATTTTTAAGTGAGTTTTGCAGCTCAGTTGTGAATGGCTGTTATGAATCGACAAATTTACCAGGCCCTGAGAATTTCTTTCAAGAAATTTGCAAAATTCCGAAAAAGTTAGTAAAATGTTAGGATCTTTTTCTTGTTCGTATGCCCTGCGAGTATTAAAATCGATTTGTTGTTCAAAGAAGTAAATTAAAAGTAAATCCCAGTGTTCAATGGGGACCTTTAGGATTTTTAATGCTTCGATATTTTGTTTTATTTGAGTTATAAAATCTCTTAAATTTTGTGAGGTAGTTTTTGTCGCTGAATGAACTTCCAGTAGATTTTTAATATGAGTATTTATTATTGCAATTTTGTTGGAGTATCTTTCTTAAAGAAATTCTAAAGCTACCTTGAAATTTTCGTGAGTCAAGTTGCTTATGAATTTGAATTGCTCATCTTTTAAATAACCTTAAAGATACATAAAACGTTGAATATCTATAAACTGAGAATTGTCCCTTATTAGAGTGTTAAAAAAGTTCATAAAAAGACGTCCAATCTGATAGTTTTCCTGAAAATACGGGTATATGAATCTCCGGGAGTTTTACCGATGGTGAATTTTGAGGAGAACCTTGTATAATTATTTGAGACCTTGTCGAAACATTGGGTTTTTGACTGGAAATTAACTGAATTCTTTTTTGTAACTGCGCTAAAATATTAACATACGTAGTTTCGATTATGTCTCTGTCCTCTTCTTGAGATTCAGACATGTCCAATTCATCAATTTTATTTTGAATTTCAGTGTACTTTATGAAAGCTTCTCTTAAACATTGTTGCCTAGTGGTAAATTGCAAAATATCTTGTTCAGTGTTTTCATTTTTATTTAAAAAATTTTCAATTCGTTTGAACGTCCTTTAACGTGGGCTCTTTGTTTGAATAAAGCTTCCATATTTAATAAATTTAGAATCAACAAATTTTCAATAAAAAATGTACACTATTAAAATGACTTATTAAGTGATTTATAAACTTATGCTAACAAGTAAACAATATTTACAAAGAAAAGTTTAAAGTGAGCAAACATTAAATTTAAATGTTTCTGAGATTAAAGTTAAAAAATATGACATAAAATTATTTTAATGTCGATCAGTTTCTTTTAGAGTAAAAATATGAACAGTCTGACCTTAATGTCCGTAGATTTTCATAGGATACCTCTTGATTTTTTACTAAAGGCTGCTGTTGAAATTTTATTCTAAGGCTGCGATGAATAACTGGTTTGGATGTGTTGTTTGAAGAGAGTTTGAGATGAATGTGTCCTGAATGAATCCAGAGTTCGCTGCTGAAGATCCGGCTCGAAGGACTATTTATATGTTGCGGTTTCACCTATCCTGGCAACACATAGAATGGGGGCTGCAGGTTTCCTCCCTGGCAGCAGAGTAGATACCTAATTGTATCTTATTTGGGAAGGACTGTATCGTATTTTTCTACGGTTGGTTTGTGGATTGATTAAAGTATTAGCAGAGTGGGTTTCTAATATTTTTAATTTTAACAACAATTTTAACAAAACCTTTACAACTGTTCAGTTTGAAATCAACAACAGTTTTGCGCCATTTCCTTAAGAGAGTCATAGTTACGACCGCCCCGGGGGGCAGGAGGCCCCCCAGTTCCCAACCGCTTTCGACTTGGAGAAAAAGCCAAGCGAAACCCCAGGGGGATCCTGGCGGTCGCACCGGTTTAGCCCCGCCTCCCAAGTAATGCACCGCTGGGACCCCCAGTTACAGGTGGAACGCTCCTAAGGAGAGAATACCCCGGTATAGCAAAACTTTTGTCGACGGGCCAGAATCAACCAGCTTACTATGACTGTTTTGTTGCTATTAAGGTCCGCAGAGACCACTAGGTGACTACGTGCCGACTCCGCTTTCCTTATCCCCTATTGGCCGGGTTCGCGACTTCTTTATCGACATTTCATCAATCCTTCGATCGCGCTAACGCATTCTCATGACCTAGCTGAGATTAGGAGGGAACCGTCAATCTCGAATACTAGCTCCCGGACAATCGGGAGCCGACACCTCAAGCGACGGACGGCCCGTCTATACTCATCTTAAGGGCATGCACATGTTTGGAAATCTGAACCTCCCATGCTGCCTCTGGTCAACGAATACTGCCCCTGCGAGGCCGTCCCCCTAAGGAGAGGTACCAATAGCGAACTTGGTAGGGCACCTCTCCCCCGCAGTGCCTGTGTTGAGACCGAGATCTCGCGTTGAACAGATAATCGTCGAGAATCCCGAAGGAGACTCTACCACATATCAGTGCTAGGTACTGCGCCCTTTGCCCGAGTAATCGGGATTGGGTGGCAAGTACACCAGCTTTAGGGGCAAACGCCATGTGGTCTACATTGATGTTGGCTCGCGCTTCATCTCGGATACTAGCTTAGCCCCCTTCCTCAGATACCAGGCTAAGCCGACACCTCAAGCGATGACCACTACATCTACGGAGTTGACCTCGAATACTAGTATTCGCCGACCCCTAGTTAGCCACTAGGGTTAGTCGACGAGCCCGACATCTCAAACGGGCTTCGCACATGAAGGCAACATCAACCGTTTACCCGGACAAGAGACATGTTCGTTAAACTTCAGTGTTTCTTTTTCTATCAGGGTACAACAGAGAATTTGTTTATAATATACTGAAACTTATAGTTCTTCAAATTCCATTCAATAACTGCGAATTTAGTTTTAATTATTAGTATTTGCACAGCGTGGCGAAAGTAATAATAATAGAGCTCTGCCTCAGAGATACAACATGTGTTTTTAAGTTCGTAATGAATACTGATGACAGACTAGACACTGTGATTTAAACACTCTTGATTAGTTGAAATTTTCAGGTTCTTGGAAATCTAGGGTAGCACGCAGTGATTTATGTTGTCAAGGGAATGTATAGGCATAGCTATAAATGCATAAGTAGGGATAAGTATAATAACAAGTTTTTAAATAAAAATGAAATATATAAAATTAATTTTCTTTCCAAGTTGGAATTTGAAATTCCAACATAGATTAAACGACGTACCTGTAAGGAAGTTCGATCTTGATTATATGAGAAACCACTTCCACAATATATCTTAACTTGTAATTTTTTTAGCGAATTCCGTAATATCCATGGTTAATAATCTCAATTTATTATAAACACTCACTAGACGAGAAGTGTAGGTTTTGGAGTATGTAACACTAAACTAACACAAACATAAGTATTTTTCACTTCCAGTTACCTACAAAAATAAAAGTATATTACTGAAGTATGTTCTAAATGTTTTGGAGTAAAACTTGTAGATATTGGGGTCACTTGGGCGTGAGAACTTTTTGTAGACCGTGGGAAATTTCATTTTCATCTATATCCACTTATTTTGACCCTGACAAACTCTGTTGGCATACATCAAAGAAAGCCACCGGCCAGGCGTTAATTGACTATCGCCAGATATGAACAACCTTGAACTAGATATCTGTACCAACCCCTGTGTATCCTGTAGGAGGGCCCCCGCCTATGGCCTCACACTAGAGAATCTAGGCCTAATATAAGCAAAGCATTAATAAATTTAAGTAAAATTACATGTATAAGTTTTCTGAGTCATTATATCTATAAACAAAAATTTAAAAACCAAAAGGGCATTAGGTACGGGGTTGAAACCCCTATCGCTGAGTATCCCTTAACAAGGAACCAATCAAATGTCTACAAGATTTATTTATTTCCAGCTCTTCACAAGTTATAAGGAAAAATACAATATGACACAAATTTGACTAGTGTAAAAATATAACTTTTTTTTTATGTTTTCCGATAGAATTGGCCAATGATAAACAAATTTGATCAGTGAAATATCTTTTTAATCATAGTTTTCGTTTAACCATTTTTATCAGTTATTTTTAATGCTGTTTTGTTATTCTTAACCTAAGCATAAGCTTTAATATGTATTAATTACATCCTCTTTAATTTAGGATAGGTGTTAGTATTTTAATTTTAATTTTTAGATGTCAAATCGACTCAATCACTATCCAGCCCTTCAATGCCACGGGGGAGCATCGCATCGTGGATGTTTGGCTGACTATAGGCGTGGATGCGAAATTATTATTTCGTACATAATATTTAAATATATTGTTTTAATTGACTGATTGATTGACTGATTGACTGATTGATTGATTGATTGATTGATTGATTGATTGATTGATTGATTGATTGATTGATTGATTGATTGATTGATTGATTGATTGATTGATTGATTGATTGGTACCTCTTTCACAATATCAGTAAAATGGTAATCACAATTGTATAAAATATGAACGAAATAAAATTAATAAATAGACGTCCTACCTTTCCTCCTATTAAAAAAAGAAAGTTAATTATACGTACCTACTTATTGATGTACTATTTATGGTCCATTGTAATTTTATTTGTGATATCATGAACAAACTCCTTTGAGAACTTAAGTGAATCACAAATAAAAAGTAAAAAAACTAATTGTAACAAATAAACTGAGCAATAAATTTGATTTCAAGTGATTTTATATGTAAGAGAATATTTTCGCATATATAAAATGATAGTTTTTGCTTATTGTCTTTGTCTTATCAATTATCATTAATTGAAGAGCGACTGCAAAGGATTTACAACTAAACATTAAACATTACAGGTAATACAATCCCCTGATTCTCCAAAGTAATCACGTGTAAGTATCTAGGCTACACATATGGAGACAACAGATATACACCAAGTATCCAAGTATGCTATAATTAATTTCTGATTTCGAAAAAATCCCAGCTTCTTGACGAGGAATCGATAGGCAAGTATCCTTACTGTATTTTAGTGTTCAGAAATAACAATTATTTCAATGTATTCAAAAGAGATAGGTACTTTACACTATTGGTTCAGTGAACACGTCTATAATAATTACATACTGCTTTACAAAATTAGTCTTTAGTGACCGTGACTTATAGATTTGATTAAACTACATTTTCTGCTAATGTAAGGACATATGAAAGTAACATCTTGAGAATAAATTTAACAGATGCAGTTCTTTTCCATCTCGTTGCATATTATTAAAAATGTTTTTATGTAATAAGTATCCTGTCCTGTACAAGGTGAACAATTATCTCAATTCATTTACAAGAAAAGAAAATATTACAGGCATGAAAACATGTGTTTTTATCAAGGAATTAAATCTGCTGAAAAAGTTGAAGGTCATACCTATAAACTAATATATAAACTTGCTTTCTGAAATCGAAATACCTGTTTATTTACTGGATTGTCAGGAACTTCTTTAAAAGTACCAATATAACGGGAAAGTATTGGTATAATAAATTATGAATGAACATAACTGAAATATTTGTGAATCTGTAAATGCATGTGTTGTGTGTGTGGATAGGAATCGATTCTTGTGTTGATTTGCGTTCTACTTTGATCCTGAAATAATATATTTCATTACGAGTTCAGATACTAGACTTACTGTGCAGTGTGCACGCATGACAAGTCATGCAAGCACAGGGAAAGCAGTTTATGGACGTGTAATTAACACGATTTTTCATTATAGGTACCTCTCTGAAACCAACAACACATAAAAATAAATAAGTGTATTCTGGAGAAACATTTAGGATGAAATTACAGAAAGTCTGCAACTACCCAATGCAGCTACAATTGTTTGCAACAACAGTTTGCAGATGCAAGTGTCAAGATTGGTATTCCAGAACATGTATTTCACTTTTTGCAACTGCAGGTTGTCTGCAACTTTGCAGGTGGTTGAAACGTCCTGTAAATTTGTAGATTGACCAAGAACTAACCTAAAAAGTTTGAGAGGGTGTTGAACTGAAAGTGTTAAAGGTAAAAAAATATGGATTTGGGTTACTGTTGATTAGACGTCCTAGGCACAGAAGACGACCTCCTCTATACCGTAGATTTCTGGCTGTAAGGAGTAATGAATTTGATATGGATGATGAGATATTTATAAGCTTTTTCGTATTTCAAAAGCCATGACTAGCGATATTATACTTTTACTGAATAATGCCTTAGTTAAATCCACTAGAAGGCATAATGCCTTACCTATAGGAATTCAAGTAAGTAAGTATCTACAAGTATAATTTAAAAATATATATCATTTACATGGTTTCAGGTGCTAATTTCACTGCGGGTTCTGGCTAGCGGGAGTTTTCGAAATGTGGTAGGAGAAAGTATCTTTCACCAAGTAAGGCAGCCTACAGTGAGCAAAGTGTTTTCAAAATATTTGGATGCATTTGTTCGGTATGCCAGAGAGTGTATTAAGTTCCCTATAACGGAAGAAGACATTCAACACACAAAAAGAGGTGCTCCCACTGCTAGGCACCACTAGAAATCAAAATTATATTACCCATATATATCTTAACAGACTAATTGATTTTTAGATTGTACCCATGTTTACATTCAAAAGCCACATGATGAGCATTGGAATGCCTATTTAAATCGAAAAGGGAGATATTCGTTAAACATTCAAATGGTTAGTTGATCCGTAGAATGAAGAGAACTATATTCGTAAAGATTTATTGTTTACTATTTTAATAATTTCATATGTAGGTCTGTGATAGCAATAAAAAAATTATAGATGTGGTAGCACAATACCCTGGAAGTGTGCACGATTCCTTTATTTATAATAACTGTGGTCTCCGCAGATTTCTGCACTCTGCCGAATTACCTCGTAACTCATGGCTGCTTGGCGATAAGGGTTATCCTTTAGAACACTGTTTGCTAACACCTTTTAGGAATCCAAATAATGATATGGAAGAAAGATACAATATTGCTCACAGACCAACTCGAAATTTAATTGAATGTATATTTGGAATATTAAAGTTAATTTGGAGGATATTGCATGACTCTGGGGGCAATCTTCTTTATAAGCCCTCAAAAATAATTAAACTTATTATTTGTTGTGTAATGTTGCACAACATAAGAATAGCTCACAACTTTCCTGAGGAGTACAATGAATATGACATTTAAGATGTTGGGAATATAAATGCAGAACAAATAAATGATAATGTTGAAGACATAAATTTCAGAAGGGGAGAAGCAGTTCGCCAACAGTTAGTGCCTAACAGATGGTATTAGCATAATATCTGACTATTATGCAGCTGTGAAAAGAAATTGTATTTAAATAAATAAATTTAAAATTTGACCTTAGCTGTTTATTTTTTAAAAATCCTACAATCTACAATAGCTAACATAACTGACAAAAAATAATGAACACAACTTAAATTCAACGTACATAAAACTACTTACTAGGAACTAGGTATTGTACTTTTATAATATTTATAACAGTATATTATTACACAGACATAAAGGAACAATATACTGGCTACTCTAGATAGGTAGTTGAATTAAGTAAGAAATCAATTTCTTGTTTTTTTAAAATGAGTTTTTTTTAGCAAAAAATTCGTTGTTTTCATTTTCTTTAAAATGTTCTGCTGATTTGTGATAACATTTCTAGTATCCAGTGACTGCCTTTCATGTTTCATTTTCTTTCTGCGCACTACTGATACTTCCTTTTTTTTTTGGTGTAGCATTTTCCTTATTTTTGGAGGCTCTCCGCCTCCTGTTGCCTCTCTATGTAGCTTTAGTTCAGCTGCTTTTTTTCTGGTTTTTGTTTTCATGTCACCTAATTTATTTTTAACTTCGTCGCAAGTATGATCGAAGCACTCAGATGCATTTATCTTTTGGGCAATTTCCTCCCACTTTTTTCGTAATTCCAATGTGGTCTTATATTTTCCACCTAATTCACCTACAAAAGAATACAATAAAAAAGAAATGAATAAAAATAAACTTCCACTTACCTCTACCCAATTCAGGTTCTCGCAGGACCTCATCGATTAATATATTTACTTCCCGTGAAGTAAAATTAGCCCTTCGTGTTTTTTTTTCATCCATGTCATTCATTTTAATAATTTTCATACATTCCAGACACTAGTTCAAATTAAAATAGGGTTAGAAATGTTAGAATTTTTCATATTTGACAGTTGACATCTGCAAACCAGTGGCAACAAAACGGAATCTTCCAGGTAAATATGGCGGATTTGCAGTTGTCTTTTGGAATATGTAAATTACTGCAAGTATCTTGCAGCTGTAAGTCAGCCATATTTGCAGGTCTGCAAAGTTGCAGATCTGCAGGTCTGGAAACTTTTTGTAATTTCATCCTTAGAATAATAATTGCAAATAAACGTTAAAAACAACGCCAAACAAGCATTACTAAGGAAATTTCAGTCACATGTTTTATTAAGACTGACAAAGTAGTCAGCCTCAATACATTTATGAAAGGTAATGTCATAAGAAGAAAACAATTATTGACTTAAAAATAATTGTAATATTTAAGCTAAAAATTAACAATTTATGATGCAGAATGCAACACAGTGTGTTATTAATTGAATTTACTTTATTTTATTGAATATTATGCTTTCCTAACTAAATTAATTGCTATTGTGGCGCTGAAAGTTAACGCACAGAGAAATTTTTCCTGTACGAGCGCATGGAAAAGATGGACATTCTCTACTCTACATAGACATGAAACATGATGTTTTCAAAGAGGTATAATGAAAAAGATTATTCCTATTACTTTTACTGCTATACAATGGAACCATCCTCAGATGTCTTCTGTATAATTTAATATTGATGAATAATCTAGGCACTAGTAAATTATATTATATACATATATACAACTTGGTAAGATCGGTGACTATGTAATGGTGAAATCAACAAAGTAAATTTTGAGTCAGGTCGGGTCATGGTTGATCGAATTGATTTGTACATAGATATATGTTTGTACAAGGAAAATGAGCGTTCCACATCTACCGAGGTTAATGGTGCAAATTCTAAATAATTCACATGGACAGGCATTGATAAATCGCGCAGATAATTTTCACATTGTTTTGTATCTCAAGTGCCTGTTGAAATTTGCGAAAAAAAGTTACCAAAACCGTGTGTCTCAACAGGTTATTTTTTAGACAATGTGTACAACATTCGCAAAAACTTTTTTTTTCCAGAATCTGGTGGAACATATAACGACCGATTTCAAACTTTATAAGAAAATATTGATTTTTTTATCAACCTTTTTGAAATTTGCAGTGGAAAAGGAATGTAAAATAAAATATGAGTTACATTTGCTTATGAAATTAGCAATCTCATTATTTTTTCCATATGATTCTGAAAAAAAATGTTTTGAAAATATTTTACAAATTGTTTAAAAAATAACCTAGGGAGACACAATTTTTTCAACTTTCTTTCGCAAATTTCAGACTCAATTTTTTTCTGCAAAACTTGTTTATTTAGGCTTGATAGTTATGCCATAAAATATCGCTGAATACTAAAATATGCCATAACCAAATTTCATGTTTATTTATATTTATATTTTTTTAAAACTTCCGGCTCTGAAAAATGGCAAATATTTTCGACATCTGCTGATTACTCTAACCTGAGGTAAAAGTAAGCGTTAGCGTCGGCATTCGCGTGGCACGATTTTTGGACTGACTTTAAACTGTTCCATGAACTTTTGGATTAGTTGTTTAAAACAAAAACCTTTTACGTTTTCTTCGTAATAAATACATTTGATTCTATTACTGGCAGTAATAACTAGTTTAAAATAATAATCTTCAGATGTGTTTATTCTTGTACAAAGGTTTCTCAGTCTGATGACTATTTTGTTTATAAGTAAAAATTTATTAGCATTTATCCGCAATAGCACTGATTATGGACAAGGAAATCGAACAACATTAATAAAGCAATTAATTTAATTGCATATTTATGTTTTCTAGTTTTGTAGTAGGTACCTAAGCCTTATTTAATTTAATGTTTTGATATAATAATATTTTTAACCTAACCTTTCAGAAGAAGCTACTGGATAATAAATTTATTGTACCTTACGAAATTGTTCAACCTTGGGAAAAATTAAAGTGTGATAATTATTATGTGACTATATTTAAATTTCGGTAATAACATCTATATTAAAAAAATCAAGTTTATCATGAAATAATTATAGACTTTTATCAATTAATTATTCAAATTGAATGTAATAAAAGTTGCTTTCGGTCACAGCAGACTAAATAAAATAATAATATTAATAATAATAATAATAATAATAATAATGCGCCGGCGCGACTCCCGTGAGGCGTCGGAGGCCACGGGAGGACTGACCGGCATCGGGAAACCGAAAAAAAAAAATAATAATAAGGGGTGCTAAGGACCGGCAACCTCCACGTTGGTGCACCCTGGACAGGCAGAGGCAACTCTGCCTGACTAATGCCGGCCGGGGAGTACCAGGGCTAACCACCCTGGTACTCTTATTGCTATGGTTCCATATAACCTTAGAAGGGCCCCTCACATTCGACCTAAGTCGGATGGAGGTCTAGGACAGATGGGAGGGGCCTTACCGGATGGTCCTAACGATGATGACAATGCAATTGTACATGGACGCTTTAAGTGGACGAAGGAACTTCGGGATGACTTACTGACCTGCCGCGAGAGTAGCGAACCTGAGCGAAGGGGATACATGGCGCGATTGCATGCACTTTGGTGCGAAATGCATCCAGAGCATCGCGCCTTCTCTCAACAACATCTAAGAGATCAAGTATCCTTTCTGCTCAGGACAGGTTACGTAAGGGCACCCCGTCAGCTGGAAAAACTGCCAGCCGCAGTACCACCGCGGCAATTACCGGCTGATGGGGAACATTCTTTAGAGTTCACCGGTGTAGACTTAAGGACGAGAGTTAGCCTTAACACCAGGGCTAACCTAAAGCCACAAGACCTGGCTAGAATGGACGCGGTCATCGATGAGGAAATTCCGGAAGATGTAGAAATCTGGCAAATCAACTGTGCCGTGTACAACGCCACGAAGCAACTCGTCCCCCGTGAGAGGTCAACCAATCACGGGGTCGAGAAAGCCAAGCGGCGTGTACAAAAAATCGAAGGCAATATACAGTCGGCCACACAACACGCTTCTCGGATCCAAAGTGTGGTGGAATATAAGACGTCTGGTAGAGTTTTTACTCCCAGAATCCGGCGCAAAGCAGCCGGATTAAGACGTCAACACCATACTCTAAATCTGACAGTGGTGCTTACCATCAAGCAACACTGTCTAGATAGGATCCGAGCGCTCATGGCGATAAAGAAAACAATTTGTTCCGTACGAATCCTTCCCGCCTCTTTCAAGAGCCACAGCGTGTTGTCGACAATCCGCCGACTGTAGGTGTCGAAACCTTCTGGAAGGGAATCTACGAAACGACGCGTCCATTCAATAGCGACACTCCATCAACTGCACACTTCGAGGCTCTGTGCCATAGACATCTTCAAGAGCTAGAAGAAGTGTGCCCGGCAATCAGTACGGAGGAAGTCCAACAAGCACTTGTTGGTACCAAGAACTCCGCTGCCCCGGGCCCAGACGGCATTAACAACTGGTGGTGGAAGAAATTTCCTTCCACTCACCGCCATCTGGCGCGAGTTTTCAACTCATGGTTGAACGAGGGGCAGCAGATTCCAGACTGGTTCGTCGAGGGACGTACTGTGCTTATCCCCAAAAAGGGGATCTTTCCGACCCGAGGAATTATGGGCCGATCACTTGCCTCAACTCCTGCTACAAGATATTTACACGTATCTTCTATGCTAGGACATTGAGGTCTGTTGATCCGGTCTTCCAGCAGATACACGAACAGCGTGGTGCCAAGAAGGGCATGGCAGGTTGCAAGGACAGCCTACTGATAGACCGCTCTATTACACAGGATTCTGTGCAATACAAGCGGAATCTATCGATGGCCTGGATTGATTACCGCAAGGCATTTGATACAACATCACATGAGCTATTGTTGTACTTGCTCGAATGTCTTGCGATACCAGCATCACTAGTGAGATGCATAAAACAGCTGCTGCCGCTCTGGAAGATCCGCTTCACCATAACATCAAGTGCACAGCGGGTCACGACAGAGCAGGTGGCATTTAGGAGAGGAGTTTTCCAGGGTGACTCCCTGAGTCCTCTCCTCTTCTGCATCTCACTGCTGCCGTTGTCTGTTTGGCTCCGCCAAACCCGCGGATATCAATGTGGACCACCCAGCGACCGGAGGCATAAGGTTACCTATGTATTTTATATGGCTGACCTTAAACTTTATGCCTCCGGAGAGCGCGAACTACAAAACGCTCTTAGGGTGGTCGAAGAATATACGCGGGCAATTGGTATGGAGTTCGGGTTGAACAAATGTGCAGTCGTCCACCTCAAGAGAGGACGATGCGGAGAATTTCCTAAGGATGCGCAGCTCGCAGACGGAAGCATCCTAAGACATCTCAATGCCGGAGAGACCTATACATATCTGGGTGTGCAACAAAGGCACATTCAGGATGTATCACAAATAAAAGATTCTCTCCGCGGCAAATACAGACACCGCCTCCGAAATATTTGGTCTTCCGAACTTTCGGGGAAGAACAAGGTGTCTGCAACTAATATGCTTGCCGTACCGGTTCTGCTCTACTCCTTCGAAGTAGTAAAGTGAACAGTAGAGGAGCTGCGCCAATTAGATAGAGATACCCGCAAGATGATGAATATTCACAGAAGTATTCATCCTAGATCGTCCGTTCCTCGTGTGTACCTCCCACGTCAACGGGAGGGCCGAGGACTCTTGAGCCTGGAGTGTACGCATGGCAGAGTAGTACTGAGGTATGGCATGTAACATACTCAGGAGCTCAGATCCCCTCTTGCGGTTCGTAAAACTTCACGGAACTGTAGGAGTGGGAGCAGGATTGTTCAAGGCAGCAAAAAGAGCCGCAGATGAACTCGGTCTCGCATTTGACATCAGGCGAGGAGGCCGGCGAGGTGCTGATGTTGAGTCAGTCACCGAACTTCAGCCAAATCGTCTGAAAGCCCGAATTAGAGCTGCCGAACAGGAAAATCTGTTTCGGCAGCACGTCGATAAACCTCAGCATGGTGTCTTCTATAAGAACATAGAGACACTGGGTTTATCGGCTAGGCTGACCTTCGCCTTTCTAAGGTCAGCAAGGCATAAGTCTTATTTACTATGAGAGTACAAATTTTGAGGAATGGTAAATACTGTTAATTTAGAACTAAAATTACTGACAGAAAAATTTAAGATTAATAGACTAAAAGTAAATGAATTAAAATCCAAATTTATGTTCGTGGGTAATAATTATCTATACAAACAGTTTGCTCTAAATCTTGGTATCGAGTTAAATAGTAAAAAAGTTAAAATTATTTAGGAAATAAAGTATCTAGGCCTAAATTGATCGTAAACTGAAATTTAACAAACATATAGAATATATATCAAAGTAAATCGGCAAGAAGATTGGATTTTTTAGCAGTGGCTCCATTTATATCAACCACTACTAAACTAACTGTGTATAACACCTTAATACTACCTCATTTTCTCTATTGCTGTTCTGTGTTGTATACAAGTTGTACAAATTTTAGTAGACTCTAGGTTCTCCAAAATAAGGCAATGCGAATAATACCAAGATGCAACCGCTTCATTAACAATCAGCTAATGCTTAATATATTAAAATGGCTTAACATTAAACGGTTCCTCGTCTTCCATACTATGACATTTATTTTCAAAATTATTAATAACATTTTACCGGAATATCTCACACGACAATTGTTGCCTGTTACAGACGTCTACATATGTAACACACGAATGGCTAGTGCAAATAACTATTATGTTAAAAGAACTTCTAGGGGTAGTACAATGAGAAGTCTATTTCACAAAGGAGTTGTACAATTCAATCTTCTTCCTCACGTAATTAAGACTAGTAATACCGTTAACCGATTTAAGAGTCAACTTTTATGTTTTATAAAAGATAATGCATATCAGCCAAATTGATGTTACTTGAGGTATTTTTTTCTCTATATGTCTATATTATGTAAACTAGTACTAGTTTGTAACTATTATTTTTATATCTATTATTTTTGTATGTATGTGCATACTATCTATCTATGGATAAATAAAGAATATCTTGTCTTATAATCATTTTTATATTATGTAAATTCCTACAATGTATCTGCAGCAAAGAATATACGTTCAAATGCTGATTGTCTGATAAGTGATAATGCACACTTCTTATATCTAATAAAGAGGAATTAACTGATCTTAACTTATTGTATTTCCAATTAGATTTAATGAAAAATTTTATTTCAGCAGTGGATAGGAACGGAAAAGTTTTTTGCATTTAAAATAAAAATTTCTTAGAATTAATGAAGCACAAATTAAAGAGGGATATTTGGGGGCCCACAAATAAGAGAAATAATTGAGTATAATGAATTAGATGTTAAATGTAGTAGAAATAAAAGCTTGGAAAACTTTTAAAACAGTTGCAATAAATTGTTTTGGCAATGTTAGAGCAGAAAATTACAAAGCGATTGTGAGTGAACTGCAAATGCCTACAAAGAAATGGGGTGTAACAAGTTTTTGAAAATTCACTTTCTGGATTTTCATCTTGATTTTTCCCGGAAAATTTCTGGATTTTCGTCTTGATTTCTGCAAGAAAATTTGGGTGAAGTAAGTGACGAACATGGGTAGCAGTTCCACCTGGACATTTCTGCCATGGAAAAGGATACCAAGGTAAATGGAGTCCTAGTTTGCTTGCTGATTACTGCTAGATATTAATAAGGGATGCCCAAAAACAAAATGTTGCCATAAAACATCAGCAGCCGCATTGTAAAGAGTGTTTAATGATAATAATAATATGCATATCGCTAAATTTCCTTACTAAGCAACAACATTTCGTAGCACAAAAATGGTGGGTGATAGAGAAAATCTGAGGCCATTTTATGATTTCTCGTAAAATTTTACATATGATACACCATGTCTCAAAAAAAAAGTTCGTTTTTGTTTACCAGTGAATTTTTTTATGGTCAGTTGACTTCAGTCAGATATCTGAAATTTTTTATTAATATTAACAATGATTTTATAAATCAATTGCCAAGTGATGCCTGAGATAAACTGTTATTTAAGCAGGATGGGGACCCCTTCATCATGGCCGAAGAGTCAGCAACTATTTAGATGCGAATTTCGAGAATCAATGAATTGGTACAAATGGACCGGTCAGGTCAGAAGAACTATAAGTAAAATAACTCCATAACAGTTGGATAATTATTGTTTGAGGGAATTCGTTATGAAAATTAATTTATGCAGAAATGAGGAGGGGCGTTATTTTGAACATTTAATATAAATTCAAGGTATTTTTTTATAATGCGACCATGTTTACTGCATTGACAAAATAAAATATCTGATGTGGCCTGCACATAACTTTCTTATACCAGTATATATCATCCTGATCTAAAAAAAATCATTCTATTTAATTATTCATTTACCTCAATTAAATTTTAATAGTGTAACTTGAAATGTTTCATTAAAATTTTTAAATAATTAATTATCAGCGTCATTCGATACTGTCAATTCATGTCATCAGGCCCGTGCCTAAGGTTATGCGCGCCCGTGTGCAAGTCTTTATTCGGCGCCCCTTACTCCACGAACTATATTGTGGATGTTGGCATTCATGCCACTGAATATTTTCACTCCGCTATATAAATTCTTTTTCGTTGTCACTGGATTTTGCGTTTCAAACTATCATAAAGAGTATTAAGACCCAGTATTGGCGGTAATACCTAGTAATATATACATAGCTAGCTATACGATTAAACGAGAAAGAAAAAACTTTTACTTTTAAGTTTTAATACAATACAATACGGGGATGAGGTATGGCCATCCGTTTAATTTCCGATATTCGATCAGTGAAGTTAAGCAGCACTGGTCGAGTCCGGCAATTGGATAGATGAACGATAGCTCATCTAACAGTCGGTAGGCTGTCAACACACAATCCCGGGAAGGCCGCTAGCCTGATGCAGGCGGAGAGGCAAGCCCGGGTGGAGGGTCGAAGAGACCTACCCAGGAGGTTTGCCACTCTGCTAGTGGTGCAGGCGGGCAGGCCCAGGCGGTGGGTTAGTTGACAGTCGAGGACCGTGGTTCGGAGTCCACGTTAAACTGTAGGTCCCTAGGTAAAAAGGGCCCATTGTGGCCTACTTGCCTAGTAAAATAAGTAGCTACTACTACTACTACAATACAATACAATCTATTTTAATAGTATATAAATTCATCATGCAAAATTAAAAATAACAAATAAACATAACAAAGATATAATTTGAAACAAAATAACATTTGAAAAATACATTATTATTATTATTATGTAATAATACATTATGTAATTAATATATTATATTACATAAATTGGGCCCTTCTCGACTTTAGGTTGGCAAACTCTGATATTGTTTCATACATATCTAAGTTATCCAAGACTTCATGCTCAATAGATATTATTGCCAAATTGCTGAGTCTTTGCTGAGCCATGGTGGATCGTATGTAATTTTTTATTAGCTTTAATTTACAGAATGATCTCTCACCAGATGCAACTGCGACAGGCATTGTTAAATATATTCTTAAAGCTATTGTAATATTAGGGAAAACTGACGCAAGGCTATTTTCAAATATATATTGTAAAATACTCTAGGGATCTAATTCTGAAATAAAATGTATTTTTAAAGCTTTTAATTCATTATATAAGTCAATTCCATTGATATCCGATTCATTTAGGGAGTCATCTGTCAGTGCTAAATGCAAATCTTTACAATACTTTAATAGATCTTCATCCCCATATTGCAATACTCCGCTAAGAAAGCCAAATTTATCATTAAATGACGTTAGTTCTTCAAATCTGGATCGAAGAGATG
The DNA here is from genome assembly GCA_029963845.1 of Rhamnusium bicolor. Taxonomy (NCBI): domain Eukaryota; kingdom Metazoa; phylum Arthropoda; class Insecta; order Coleoptera; family Cerambycidae; genus Rhamnusium; species Rhamnusium bicolor. The sequence continues at coordinate 33,533 of JANEYF010002339.1, read as the reverse complement.
CTAATGTTCGATCTAATATTCTATAAAAAAATTCGATTTTAAAATTTATTTTCGGGTCTAATACGACATCATCACGTTGTTCATAGTCAAAATGTCTTGGTTTTCGTCTTGGGCGCGATTTTTCAAGCGGAGGAAAGTCAGTATGGATGTTAAGTTCTGCTGCAAGTTCATTTGCATCAACAAGCATGCTATTAAAAGTTTCAGCTGGCCAATTTTGTTCATCACCGAATTTTTCAATGTCTTTGGCCTTTAGAACAAGTGTACCAAATTTGAAAGCTTTATTTCAAAAACTATGGCTGCTATCGCGATACTTGACATGCGGACAGATTTTTTTTTCATAAAGTTATGTTTTTTCATTATAATTCGTTGAGATTCGTCCGGAAATGCAATAAAATTTTTTTAATTTTTTTCCCGAAATTGTAACTTTTTTCTTCTTTCATTCATTATGTCTCTTCCACACACATCCACACACACGCACCGACAGACATTATTCGGAAAATGGTCAGAATGGATTTAGAAGGGTTCACGACGTATATATCAATCAAAATCTCCAGGTCAAAAAAAATCACGATTACTATACTTCCTTATATTCGCTATAAGAAAGCAAAAACGAGACACATTATATGTTTTATAACTTTCGCAGAGGAACCTTCTCTTTCTTTGTATTAGCTTACAGTTATTGCCTAAGCCCAAAATACCTATCTATCTCCTTTCAAAATTGTTCTCATAAGTATAAATGTTCATTTAGTTGATATTTAAAGTTTTTGTAATTATGTTTTATTGTGATTTGTTTTTATAAATAAATTCTCATTTATTTCCAAAGGCAACTTAGTTTATTTGGAAATTATTTTAATGCTTTAGATTAATATCTTTCATACGAGACTAAAAGTTTTAAACTCATTTATAATGAAATTCAATATACTTACACCAATTTAAAGCTACAATTATGACGATTCCTATAGGGAAGGAAAAAATAGGGGTCACTATTTAAAAAAAAATAGTAATTGTTGCCCAACCGTCAGGAAAAATTATTTTGAATTTTTTCAAATAATTACATTACGAGTGTGATAAAAATATTCTCTTCATATAACATCCAAATATCAATAAATAATGAACCATATGTCAAATGCCTTAGAAAATTTTCATTAGAGTTTCAATTATTAATTTTTAATTTAATAAAAAATTGAAATAAGTCCGCCATATTTGAAGGTAATGTCAAAAATTTTGATTTATTATATTCAAAATTGCATGCATAATCAGAATATGTGAAAATTTACAGGATGTTCCATTTAAAAATTCAAAATTGATGACACTTCCAGTGAATGCGGAAGTGGTATTGATAATATATGTACGTCAAAATAAGCCGATTTATTTCTCATTCGGGAGTTTTATGAAAAATTTATTTCAATTTTTAAAAAAATGGCAGGCTGATACATGATCTCGTTGACAATCGGTACCTGTCAAACTTCAATATATTTATTTTAATATTATGATTTTTCGACTGGATTTATGCCTTTTTGTCAGAGTTTGGATCGACCAAATAAATCACAGGGTACTCTGGAGAATATCCATCCTGTTAAAATATTCTCACGAATATACAGCCACCTATTTTCAAGAGCAAACAAAGTGATTTATTCCATTTTGCTTGAAGCTTATTGGAGTTTTCCCAGTTTGCTCACTTTGCATACATATCTGTACCTGAGAGCGACAATGGGTTAAGTCACAAAACTAAGTTTTTGGCAAAATGCAGCTAGATGATTTCGTTCAAACAAACCATATATTCCGCAATATTAAACATTTAGCTATCTCTGCTCATACTAAATTCTTATTAGAGTCTAATGGGTGTAACAACTGACTTAAACCAATAATCTCATTTTGAGACATTTGGACTTAACCCGTTACAGCTTTCAGGTACAGATATTGATTTAATGGATTTTGCTTAACTGAGCCATTTTACATACCTTTTATTGTTGAATTAAATGCTTTCTCATCGAACTAGGTATTTTAAATCATAGATTGGGTCAACAACAGTAACTTTTCATGTTTATCTGAATGGATTATTACTAAAATTTGTTGCTAAATAAATAAATATACATATTTTAATATTGTATGTATATGGGGTATTTCGCAGGACCGAACACACTAAAAAAAAATAAAATTATATACAATATATCAGAGTAAAATGCTAATGAAATAAGTATGCATCCAAATAAACTAAACACTTTAATAGTTGTTTTATTATAGCCAGACATATGTATATAAATATGCAAATTAACAAAAATACAAATTTGTTTATTATGTGTCGCTAACCTTGTTTGTTGCTTTATGTTAAATAATCTTGCAATAAATTTACACAATAAAAATATATTACCTAATTTGGAATTTATTGTTATGCGAATGTATTTTATTGATCCCATTTTCGAACAATCAAATTATGCAACGTTTTCCACTACAGATTAATTTTGACAATGAATTTTTATGCTTGGTGTGTTGCAAAAAATCCAAGTATTATCTTTGTTACAACTATGGGTACCACCCACCATATGATTTTTTCGTTAATATGATTTTACATTAAATATATGTATGTAATGATGTTCATAATAATCATAACAGACATACTTTAAATTTCTGAGTACTAAAAAAATGTATATACAATTTAGGAATAATTTATAATTAGGGTTAGTTAAAATACCAATAAAAACAAAATTAACTTTTAAAGCTAGTTATTTTCACTATTTATAGATATGAGTCTTTGTATTTAGTACAAATATTTTGGTATTTACTGTTGCTGTTTAAAAATGTATGAAATTTTAAAAGGAAATACATTATAATTATATTTCTTACATGTATTCTAACAATAACAAATGTATTCTAACAAAATATAAATCTGTGGGAAGCTATAATAATTATAGATTTAGTCTCATCCTTTTCGTTGGAATCTAAAGTGTACAATTCTATTTGATGGTAAATTGCGATACCAGATAAAATAGCATGGATTCCATGTGAAAAATGTTCACACCTAAATAAATTAAAAATTGATGGCATCAGTCTTGACATTTTTATCACAGAATACATAATATGAAACTAAAATTGTAAATGTCAATGGAAAGGTTCTGTCAGTTGACGTACACTTGTGTAAAAGTCATTTAGTCATCCTATAGCGTTATCGTTAGAATTTTGTTATTTAACATAAGTATTAAAATTTATAATTTAAGTTGATGTAAAAATAAAAAATATGAAAAAATTAAACGTCAATTTCCAGAGTAATTTCACCTAAGGTTCCCACCAAGCGAAAAATGTCCAAAAATGTTTATGGTTGCCATGATAACGATACAAAATTAAAGCCTCTGATTGGTTGTAAAATATTGTGTGTAATTTTCACAATAATCGGAATCTCAATTACATTTAAGCATTTCCTGCATCCAATACCATGTTTGATATATGCGTAAGGGAAGGCTACATGGCTTCAAAAGATTTAAAGATACACAAAGCATTATTACATTTGATATGCTATGCTTTGATACATCTTCGACGTCCATTTGATGTGTAAGACCAATCTATAGAAAACCAGAAGCATTTTCCGACAACACGCAAAGTTATATCCAGTGAATTGACTTTTAGATTGCGATGTAATTATATGACTCGGTTGAAAAAACTAAAATTATTCAAAAGCAGTTAGCAAATTCTAAAAAGTGGAGGTTTTCAACTACGTAAGTGATTATCAAATGAACAACATAAGGTATGTGATGATGCTATAAAAAATGCAGTAGAAATACGATAGTTTGAGAAAACTGATGCTTAGACTTACAATTAAATCTTGAGTGTACTGTGAAATCCTAAATCCTATAGTTCTCAATTTACTATAGCGCAAATGAGAAACTAAAGGTGACTAAACGGATAATACTGTGTTTGACAGCTCAGATGTTAGTTCTAATAATATAACCATTTCCCGATTTCTTCTATTTAAAAAATTTTAAATTATTCTTACGCACAAATTCATGGATGCATCTGAAAATAGCGTTGCATAATTATATTTGTATTAGGTGTATAGATGAGCATGGTAACTTCTCAGTAGAACTTTTTTTGTGCAAAATTACATTCAAACATATTATTTTCCTTCAACTGGAATTTTGCATAGCTGTTTTATTAGTAAATTTAATACAGGTATCAAATTTAATAATTATTTTTATTGGTCAGATTCTACAATGCAGTTTCCATTTTATTAAATAATGCAATTTCTCAAATAACCATGTGGATTGAGTTATTTTATTATTTTTTTATTCCAAAACTATGAGTTCTATGAAAAAAATAAAAGAGACAAAAAAGTTTTTAAATGATTCAGTCTTTGCGAGGCGCATTTTTATATGATAAAATTCGAGTCCATTAAAAAGTTCGAAGAAAAAAATAAAAGGAGATAGCTGATTTCACCCATTTTACCGATAAGGGATGATTGAAAAAATACTATTTGGAAGCGTTCCTGTTAGTAAAAAATCTCTACTAAAATTCGTTTTTATTTTAACTTTTTCCAAATTTGAGAAAAAAATTAAATACCTAATTTTAGCCTCCATCTTTGGAGGGGCAATACTCTTTAACGAAGCGTCTCCGGACATACCTAAATAGGATTTTTTTTTACTGTGAGGTCCTGAATCCATACTTTGTCCAGTTAATTCTGAAACACCCTTTATATATCTATTTTCATTCTTCCTGAACTCTTCAGGGGGCTGGTTCGCGAACATTTTATTTATAAAAATGTTTAAATTACATAATTCTAAATATGAACATTTGTCATATTTATTTTGACATTTGAAATTGAAAGGCAAATCTAGATTAATTATTGTAACTTCATTAATCATATCATGACATTCATGACATCTAACCTAACCTAAATAGGCCCATTATTTTCATACGTTTTAACAAATTTTCATTTTTGGTGAATCAATATTTTTTAACCTTAATATTTGCTTCTAATACTAAGAACACTGTTAATTCAATGCAATTCTTGCTCCAAGACTGAGTAGTTGTTTTAATAGTTTATATGATAAAATGTATTGGAAGTACTGTTTTTGATTTACTAAATACCTAAAACTTTTATATAATCACATTCAGATAAGAATGACAGTATAAAATATAAAAGATTTTAGGTATTTATTATTATTAGGTTAGGTTTGAAAGAATACTTATGTAATACCCAATAATTATTTTATTATTTTTTTCTAAAAATTCATACCTAAATACTAAGCAACAATATGTCAGATTTTTTTAAATATATAATGATCTTAATTTATTATTACAATCGATTACTATTAATTCTAAATCTAAATTATGATAATTAAATCCACTTATTGATGAGAGGCGTGCGATTGCAAAACTCTGATTTTGATTGTAGTCCTGAAATGGGTCGGATTATAGTAAAAAGCACCCTACTGCTTTGTCACCACATTATAATTTAACTGTCTTAATAGTATGATTTGATTTTGAAAGAAATTTATATTATGGCCTAAAGGCTCTGCAAACCCTTAAGAGAAAATTGCTGGCCTATTTGCAGAAGGTGTGGGTAGAAAAATATCCATGAATGTGTAATTTGTTTTAAAGTAAAGCCAAAAGGTCATGCTGAGGTCATTATCAAAACCGCAGGCATCTATTTGACATTTTTTTGGAAATACATACTTAGATTGTTCCTTCACGAGTTTAAAAAATCATTTGGTTATTAATAAAAGCATACTTGCTTTTGTACAAAAGCAGTCCGTTTGGAATTAGTTGCAGATTATTTACAGATCTAAGCGTAGAAAACTGTTTCTCATGTCTTCGTAGATTTGTTTCTAAAAGAGGTAAACTAACCCATTCGATGGTGACATGAATTTTGTAGGTGCTCACTTAAATTTAAATGGGTTTGACAGTCTTTTGGCGTCTGATGCATTAGAACGTAATTTGAAAGATACATTAAGTAAAGATGGCACTTCATACCATCAAAATCCCCCACTTCGGTGGCCTTTGGGAGGCAGGAGTTAAATCAACCAAAGATCATATAATGCGAGTATTAGGAAATGCATTACTGGCCTATTAGGAATTCTACTCCGTATTTATAGAGATCGAATCAGTTTTAAATACACATCCCATATTCCCTTTATCTAATAATCCTGCAGATCTAAGTATTTTACATAGTCCGGATAATGTGCTGTTAAATTATCAACATTTACAAGCTTTGCTTTAACATTTCTGGGTGATATGGGGCAAAGAATAAATACCGGTACTTCAAATTAAAAATAAATGGATGCCAACATGTACTCTACACATTTCAGAAGTTTTCGCCTTGAAAACTGGACCATCTGTATATTTTTTACTGGGTTGAATTGTGCATCAAATTATGGAATGATTATGGTTTGTTGTTATTTGCGTTGGTAATTCGCATTCTTAAGATACTGATTTGAAATGTTTTTGTACTCAGAACTGTCTAAGTTTGGGAACGATCATGAAGGAAACATTTAACAATTGTATTGATTTTTATATTAAAAATTATATAATATATCATTTGGAAAGAATACTTACAGGTTTTGAGCTGAAATTTTTGTTGTTATCACGAAAAATTCAAGCAAAATCGTGATAATAAATAAATTTCAACTTTGATCTTAAATGACTACCTATATATAAACTATATTTGTCAGCTTAATCATGTATGGTATCAATGAAAGTTTAGTAAATGAAATTTTAGAATATGGAATATTATAATAATAATAATAATAATAATAATAATAATAAGGGGGTGCAAGGCCGGCAACCTCCGAGTTGGTGCACCCTGGATAGGCAGAGGTAACTCTGCCTGACTAATGTCGGCCGGGGGGTACCAAGGCTAACCACCTGGTACCCCCTATACTACTTCTGGTTCCGTATAACCTGAGAAGAAGGGCCTCTCACGATCGACCCCAAGCAGATGGGGGTCAGAGACAGGCGGGAGGGGCCTCACCGGATGGTCTCAACAATGACAATACTGGCAACGCACATGGACGCTTTAAGTGGACAAGGGAACTTCGGGATGACTTGCTGACCTGCCGCGAGAGTAGTGAACTTGAGCGAAGGGGATACATGGCGCGATTGCATGCACTTTGGTGCGAAATTCACCCAGAGCATCGCGCCTTCTCTCAACAACATCTGAGAGATCAATTATCCTTTCTGCTCAGGACAGGTTACGTAAGGGCACCCCGTCAGGTGGAAGAACTGCCAGCCGCAGTACCACCGCGGCAATTACCAGCTGAAGGGGAACATCCTTTAGAGTTCACCGGTGTAGACTTAAGGACGAGGGTTAGCCTTAACACCAGGGCTAACCTAAAGCCACAAGACCTGGCTAGAATGGACGCGGTCATCGATGAGGAAATTCCGGAAGATGTAGACATCTGGCAAATCAACTGTGCCGTGTACAACGCCGCGAAGCAACTCGTCCCCCGTGAGAGGTCAACCAATCACGGGGTCGAGAAAGCCAAGAGGCGTGTACAAAAAATCGAGGGCAAGATACAATCGGCCAGACAACACGCTTCTCGGATCCAGAGTGTGGTGGAATATAAGACGTCTGGTAGAGTTTTTACTCCCAGAATCCGGCGCATAGCAGCCGGATTAAGACGTCAACACCATACTCTAAATCTGACAGTGATGCTTACCATCAAGCAGCACTGTCTAGATAGGATCCGAGCGCTCATGGCGATAAAGAAAACATTAAAGAGGCAAGTGAGGAGTATGGAACAAAACAATTTGTTCCGTACGAATCCTTCCCGCCTCTTTCAAGAGCCACAGCGTGTTGTCGACAATCCGCCGACTGTGGAAGGTGTCGAAATCTTCTGGAAGGGAATCTACAAAACGACGCGTCCATTCAATAGCGACACTCCATCAATTGCACACTTCGAGGCTCTGTACCACAGACATCTTCAAGAGCCAGAAGAAGTGTGCCCGTCAATCAGTACGGAGGAAGTCCAACAAGCACTTGTTGGTACCAAGAACTTCGCTGCCCCGGGCCCAGACGGCGTTAACAACTGGTGGTGGAAGAAATTTCCTTCCATTCACTGCCGTCTGGCGCGAGTTTTCAACTCATGGTTGAACGAGGGGCAGCAGATTCCGGACTGGTTCGTCGAGGGACATACTGTGCTTATCCCCAAAAAGGGGGGATCTTTCCGACCCGAGGAATTATAGGCCGATCACTTGCCTCAACTCCTGCTACAAGATATTTACACGTATCTTGTATGCTAGGACACTGAGGTCTGTTGATCCGGTCTTCCAGCAGATACACGAACAGCGTGGTGCCAAGAAGAGCATGGCAGGTTGCAAGGACAGCCTGCTGATAGACCGCTGTATTACACAGGATTCTGTGCAATACAAGCGGAATCTATCGATGGCCTGGATTGATTACCGCAAGGCATTTGATACAACATCGCACGAGCTATTGTTGTACTTGCTCGAATGTCTTGCGGTACCAGCACCACTAGTCAGATGCATAGAACAGCTGCTGCCGCTCTGGAAGACCCGCTTCACCATAACATCAGGTGCGCAGCGGATCACGACAGAGCAGGTGGCATTTAGGAGAGGAGTTTTCCAGGGTGACTCCCTGAGTCCTCTCCTCTTCTGCATCTCACTGCTGCCGTTGTCTGTTAGGCTCCGCCTAACCCGCGGATATCAATGTGGACCACCCAGCGACGGGAGGCATAAGGCCACCCATCTATTTTATATGGATGAACTTAAACTTTATGCCTCCGGAGAGCGTGAAATACAAAACGCTCTTAGGGTGGTCGAAGAATATACGCGGGCAATTGGTATGGAGTTCGGGTTGGACAAATGTGCAGTCGTCCACCTCAAGAGAGGACGATGCGGGGAATTCCCTGAAGATGCGCAGCTCGCAGACTGAAGCATCCTAAGACATCTGGATGCCGGAGAGATCTATACATACCTGGGTGTGCAACAAAGGCACATCCAAGATGTAACAGAAATAAAGGATTCTCTCCGCGGCAAGTACAGACACCGCCTCCGAAAGATTTGGTCTTCCGAACTTTCGAGGAAGAACAAGGTGTCTGCAACTAATATGCTTGCCGTTCCGATTCTGCTCTACTCCTTCGGAGTAGTAAAGTGGAGGGTAGATGAGCTGCGCCAATTAGACAGAGATACCCGCAAGATGATGAATATTCACAGAAGTATTCGTCCTAGATCGTCCGTTCCTCGTGTGTACCTCCCACGTCAACGGGGGTCCGAGGACTCTTGAGCCTGGAGTGTACGCATGGCAGAGTAGTACTGAGTATGGCATGTAACATACTCAGGAGCACAGATCCCCTCTTGCGGTTCATAAAACATCACGAAACTGTAGGAGTGGGAGCAGGATTGTTCAAGGCAGCAAAGCGAGCCGCAGATGAACTCGGTCTCGCATTTGACATCAGGCGAGGAGGCCGGCGAGGTGCTGATGTTGAGTCAGTCACCGAACTTCAGCTAAATCGTCTGAAAGCCCGAATCGGAGCTGCCGAACAGGAAAATCTGTTTCGGCAGCACGTCGATAAACCCCAGCATGGTGTCTTCTATAAGAACATAAAAACACTGGGTTTATCGACTAGGCTGACCTTCACCTTTCTAAGGTCAGCAGGGCTTAAGTCGGAGACCGAGGGATTCATTGTGGCCTGCCAAGATGGTGTTATCAACACCTTGGTCTACCGTAGCCGCGTGTGGCGTGTAGAGGTTCCTGATATCAACTGCAGGACCTGCCATCAGGCGCCGGAATCGCTCATGCACTTACTTTCTGCATGCCCCATATATGCGATTTCGGCCTACATCCACCGACATAACGTGGCTTTACGAGTGCTATAGTACCATCTAAGGCACTCGTACGTGGTAGACCAGACACCAGTGCTGCCTTACGTCCCCGGAGATATTGAGTCCGTTGTCGAGAACAAGAAATGCCGGATTTACTGGAACTACTCGTTCCCGACTGTCAGGCTAATCCAAGCCAACAAGCCTGACATAGTCCTCCTCGACCATCAACTCAAGGTGATGTATGTTATCGAGTTCTCGGCACCTGCGGAGAAAAGCATCACCTTGAAGGAGGAGGAGAAACGGACCAAATATCGCAATCTCCGGTACGAGCTCCAATTGCTGTACCCAGGCTACTCGATAAAAATGGTCGTCCTTATAATCGGTGTACTCGGAGGGATAAAGCCTACGCTGCTCTCGGAACTGAAGAACATACCGGCCTGCCAAAAACCAGCCGAGTGGCTGGCAGGTCAAATGCAGAAGGCGGTCATTCTGGGTTCTCTCCGTCTGCTTAGGGCACACGATTCTGGTATCTACAGTCACTAACCCTGCGTGATGTGGGGAGTGACTGTAGTTGATGCGCCGGCGCGACTCCCGTGAGGCGTCGGAAACCACGGGAGGACTGACCGCCATCGGGAAACCGGAAAAAAATAATAATAATAATAATAATATTTCCAGGGTGACTCCCTGAGTCTTCTCCTCTTCTGCGTCTCACTGCTGCCGTTGTCTATTGGGCTCCGCCAAACCCGCGGATATCAATGTGGGCCACCCAGCGACCGGAGGTATAAGGTCACCCATCTATTTTATATGGATGACCTTAAACTTTATGCCTCCGGAGAGCGCGAACTACAAAACGCTCTTAGGGTGGTCGAAGATTATACGCGAGCAATTGGTATGGAGTTCGGGTTGGACAAATGTGCAGTCGTCCACCTCAAGAGAGGACGATGCGGGGAATTCCCTGAAGATTCGCAGCTCGCAGACGGTAGCATTCTAAGACATCTGGATGCCGGAGAGACCTATACATATATGGGTGTGCAACAGAGGCACATGCAGGATGTATCACAAATAAAAGATTCTCTCCGCGGCAAGTACAGACACCGCCTCCGAAAGATTTGGTCTTCCGAACTTTCGGGGAAGAACAATGTGTCTGCAACTAATATGCTTGCCGTTCCCGTTCTGCTCTACTCCTTCGGAGTAGTAAAGTGGACTGTAGAGGAGCTGCGCCAATTAGATAGGGATACCCGCAAGATGATGAAAATTCA
>JANEYF010002339.1:0-17500 GCA_029963845.1 Rhamnusium bicolor | reverse complement strand
TAATGGATAGGTTTATACAATATTATATATCTTCAGTCTCATTTTTATTAATTTTCATTTTTTACGGAAGATGCGTAAACAAATATGTACAATTTAAATTATTAATAATTAAAAACAGTTAACCACAGCGACCTAGGCGAATCGTGTATCAAGTTCTGGATGAGCTGCGTTATATTCTAACGCTCTAAGAATTGCTGGTGGAATTGGTGGAGGAGTAGGCAAATGAGCACCTTGTGGTTGGAAACCATTTTCATCAGCAATGTAGGACACAGCAATCGGTATACCTTCAGGGGATGTATATTGGAATGATCCTTGGGCAGCGGTACCTAATTCGTTTCCAATTTGTTTTTGGAAACCTTGTTCCTGGGCTGCAATACCATTTTCGGTTTCGTATCTAAAAAGATTATATTTACTATTTATGTATTTTATATATAACAATCGTACAATAAAAAATATTTTTCTAGTCAGTGTAAATCCAAAGTTATTGGTACATTTGTCACACCTACAGTTACATTCAAGTCAATTGTTTTTTAATTGCCTTTATTAACATAATAAAATCATCGTGAACAGGTAGAGCACGTCATGATCAGTTAGGCTCTGTTTTACGTTTAATTGGTCGTGAGAGAGAGAAAAAACGACCCGATTTACTATAATTGTTTACATTGTCAGTATAAGTTATGAGAATGATATACCTGACATTGAAATATATTTCAATCGGTGATGCAAATTAAGAAGAACAAGAGATATAGGTATACACGTGCTGCAACAGTGTTGTCATATCCTGCACAAATACGATCGAATAAACTTACAAGGATAAATAAAACCAGCAAGAGTGAGAGTTTAAAAATTAGAGGGAGAAAATGAAGACGGGCTGACTCCCGTAGAGGTGGCAACGACCATAGAGTTGCATCTTTAATTAACCGGAGTCATAACTATTTAGAAAATGAATAAATTTTAGTAAATGTCGCCACTAGTGATCATGGTGTTTACATGATTTTGTATATACTGTGTCAATATTCTTAATAAGTTAATAATTTCAAGCAATAAGATGCTAAGAACAGATAACTTTACTAATTTGCTACCAAACCACAATACGTGTGACATTATAAAAACAGAATGTCTGCTCCGACAGTCAGGCTGCTCTAAAAGTGGTGTACTACCCGTGGACGAGATCAATTCTCGGGAAGAGATTAGCTCCTGGCACTGAGTGACATCCTAACCTTCATTAGAAAGTCGAAGAGATTTGATGAGAGAGCAAGAGAAGCATATGGCTGATAGGACAGCTAGGGGGTGGGTAAATATGGTTCGAGTGGCTACATTGCTAGGAGTTAGCCTCCAGCGCCATTACCATTAGAAACAGAGAAAGGATAACAATCAAAATACTTATAGCAGTTTAACAAAAAATGTACAATGTGTGGATGATATCGCATTTCGATGTTAAGGCATTCGCGTGAATGATTTAATTACTTAAGTATTTTAAATCAAAAATCATGTTCGTACTGGAGCACAACATTTTTTGATCATCTACCTGGCAATCTTAAGCACATTACCATAGCATTAGAAATAGATATACAATGAAGTATATCATACTAAGGCACAGATTATATAGTGTTAAGCTGTTTTCGTGAACAGTAGCGTTAAGGAATGTGACTGGCAGGTGATAAATATATCTATTTCTGTTGGTTGCTCATTGGTATAATCCACTTTATAACTGATGATAAATAAACAGCAGCGTCCCCATTTTTCACGTAACCATTTTACTGCTCACTATTACTAACCATGAATGTAATTAAATAACCAAATCTGAATCACTCTAAACAAGGACGTATTTAAAATGCTTTACAAACAACTTTTTATTGACTTGGTGAATATATGTAGATACATCTACAATCTGCACTTTGTTTGTTAGTATCCATATCTCCAAAGTCAACGTTTATGATCAAATAAACGTGTAAACTACGATGCTTGTTTTACTTGATTAAATAAAATAAATATAAAATAAATATTTAATAAAATCATGGTATTTTGAAGCAAGTGCTTGCATCACATTTGTCTGAACAATAGGTTCCACAACTATTATCCTTTGAAATAAAGCCCTGTATTTTCCTATCGCTGAAGAGAATTCTACTCCTAAAATTAAAGCAAATATTATGGTAACAGAACTAGATATTCGACAATTTCGTAACTCCCAGCAGTTTGCTTCTTTTGGAATCAGTGCAATTGAAGTCACTCTGCATTACAAATTAAGGTTCCAAGACAACATAACACGTAAAGAAAAGAAATATGCAAGTACAGCGTTTCTGTTCAGTCAAGTGTAAGAATTCATGCCTCAAGGCTTAGATTCTGGATTCTATACCCGGTCGAGAAGCTTATACGTTTTTTAGAAAATTAACTGAGATTCCGTTCTGTTTTATCCTTATGTCAGATAATGTTATTTACCTTGTGAAGGTTAGTTCATAAAATATTTCTATAAATCTTATGGTTATTAGTTATTAATATTACACAACCAAAACCAGTAACACACCGTACAAGTTTGACTCAGAATTATTTATTTGGTGTCTTAATTTGTTGAATATTAAAACATATTTTACAATACAAAATTATCCATATTCATAAGATTCCTTTATTTATAATAAGAATAATAATTAAATTAATGTTAATATGATTTCATGTTTTTGAGTGCTATTTTCGTTGTAAACTTTTAAATAATGAGGCTGATTTGTCATATTTCGTTGATGTTATAAGAGGACAAAACCTTCGATGCAACTAAATTTGGAATCGTTAAGAAATATTTTACTAATCTTGAATCAATGCTAAATAAAATTTATATTTCGTTAGCATTGCTAATATTAATATCCTTAAACTGGCAGACAATTTATTTGTATCTTTCTTTAATAAATGTTTCACACAGATAATATTACATGATTTATTGGTTTATTGTGAATAAAAATAAAATTAGGTGTGGCTTTTTTTTCAAGAGACAATTTTGCTATTTATGACGAATAATTGTGATGTAGAGGACGCCTACGAGAGATCTTTACAAAGTTGTACCCCGGGTCTTATATAATCTGGAATTTTTCAGAATATCAGTTATTATTAATTGCGATGAAGGAACTAATTCTAATAAAACTCTTCCTCCTATAGTTAAACAAAATAATATCAGAAAATAAAATCAGAAATTGAGTTTTATGGTTTTAAATTGTTTTATCTTCGATGAGAAAATTAATGAGAAATATATAACACAAACGAGTATTAATTTTTTGGTTTCATGAAATAACACCAAATAAAATATTCGTAGTTTCTTGGTTAAAAAAATGCTCATCGGTATTGCCTGTAATTTTATACATTAAATTTATACGGTAAAATAAACCCAATGTTTTCGTTTTTTTCGTTATTACTAACAGAAAAATTTTAACAACTATTTAAAGCCTGGCGACAAGGGAATGCAAACGCCACCTTAAATTCAAAATTAAATCACTATCTGTTAGTGTGACAATACGATTTTTATCTTGGTGTGTCAAAATTTAACAATTCTTATCAAGTATTTGCAAGATATCTGACATATACTTATGTATTACGTATTAATTAAGACTGGTCGTACATAAAATTTTGTATATACACAACCAGCGTTTATAGGCCCTTATCGTGTTAGTACTAATTTTCACGCCACGGACCATAAACGCCTCTTTATATCCTTGGTACATAAATAACTATTACGCATTATTTGTAATCAATAAACTATACTTACAACCACTGATAACTTCCATCTGGGTTAACATCTTGGCTTTGACGAAGAATACGAATTTCCTTTGGCTGTGAAAATTGTGGGAGAGCATATGCCGCCACCAATAAAGTTGAAGCAATCACCTTAAAATCACCACAAACGTTAGATATATTTATACATGACATAAGAAGAATAAAATTCAGAAAATTATAGTTTATATTTCGGAAAGTGGAGATACATGCACAATTTGGGGGGACCTATTTTTTTTATTGCTAAAATCGAAAATTGATGTTCTTTTAATGATATTTAGTCAAGGAGGCTCTTTTTTTTTGGTGGCGTTTGGCCGCCATCTAGGAAATAATAATAATAATAATAATAAAAAACACAGAAATTAGACAACCCCCAAAATCCAAAACCTAAACTGTTAGAAGGGGAGATACACTTAGAAAAATGTGGACATACAACTATTCCTACTCACACTGACAGTGCCAGTGGCGGGATTCGAACCCCCAGTTACGATAGAAAGATTTCTAGGCACGCTTGCCAAATTGAAATTTCTTTTTATACAGTTAGTATATCGGAAAGTAAAAGATATAAAGGAAACTTCTTTTTAACAAAAAAATTCTACAAAATGTTGTTTCTATAATTTTAGCCGTAGCTCTTACCATTTTCGAGATATCTTGAAAAACGGCGGTCATCTTCATATTTTCTGTTATGAGCTTTATCTTGGAAACTAAAAAAGATAGAAACAAATGTTTTGAACAAAAAGTGCTCATAATCATCAATTCTTACTTTTGCTATAACCCTTACCGTTTTCGAAATATTTACAAAAAAATAATAATAAAGTGACTGTTTAAACATTTTTCTTGGTTCACTGGTAAGATATAGTTTGACGTATAACTTTTATGAAATATTCATCATAAAAGTCACTTATTTTAATGGAACAATTTTTCAGTGCTTAGTATGTAAAATATTCAATTACAAATACGTTTAATAACCAATATAAAGTAGCAAAAACACAATTAGGAAGAACAATTAGTGTTGGATTCATGTACATATCTCAGTTGAATTATGGTACTAAGTTACTAGCACAAAACCAACTCATTTGGTTCAACTACATAATTCTGAAAAAGACTGAAATTTTAGAACTCATTTTTTCCTCTATATCTCTTAATTTTGGAGATAAAGCTCATAACGAATTTATAGATGGCTGCAATATTTCTAATATATCTTAAAAACAGTAAGAGTTACGGCAAACTTGGTAAGAACGAAAATTATAAAAATATCAGTTTCGAGCACTTTTTGTTAAAAAAAGTTTCTCTATCTTTTTTACTTTACTGAATATAGCTAACAACAATAAATTGCAATATGGCTGCTATTTTCCAAGATGGCGACTGAACGCCACTCAAAAAAGAGAGGCTCCCTCTTTAAATTTTTTTCAAATTATCTAGATTAAAATTCAGAAATAAAAAAGGTCCTCTGTTTGATGTTGACGAACCTCAGATTTCTAACTAAACAATTAAGAGATTTTTTTTTATTTATTAAAAATACACATCTAATATATTTAAAATATAGAGATATCAAACCTTATTAAAAATTTCCCTAAACATTTTCTGCAATCTATGTAACATCATAAACCATCCCAGTAAACACATATACGTTTTTAAAACGTATTCTCAATGTGTCATTGGTTAATAATTAATGTTGCGTTAGAGAATCAACCGTTCATTTATTGTTGGAAAAATAACGGTCTACCAAAATGTTAAAAATGCATGATTTTTTTCACAAAAAATTTTGTTAGTCCTTTTGACAACATTAAATTAATGTTATTCTAAACGTTTAAATAAAACTGTTCTCTTAAACGTTCATGAAACGTCCATATCAACTGAATAGACCGTTGAGGTCGAACAAAAGCGTTTTTAAAAGGTTACGTACATTAGTAATACATTTTAAAAAAATTGATATATTATTGTTTAGGATTTATGCATTTCTAGAAAAAATAATAAAATTATTATTGGGTATTACCTCGAATATTACATAAGCATTTTTTTCAAACCTAACATGATAATAATAATAAATACCTATATATTCTTGTATTTTATTCTGACATTCTTATCTGATTGCACTAGTATAAAAGTTTTAAGTATATAATACACCTAAAAAAAATACTTCCAATACATTTTATCATAGAAACAACTACTAAATCTAGGAGCAAGAATTGCATTGAATTAAATGACGGTGTTTTTAGTATTAGAACCAAAAAAATATTGCGATTAAAATAATATTGACTCGCCAAAAAGGGAAATTTTTACACTTAAGAAATAATTTCATCCAGTTACAATACAGAAACGAAAATCCCTAATCCGATATATATCTACTTTCTTTATTTCTGAAGAGTTCAGGAAGATCGTTTCATATACTAATATTAAACGTTTATAATTTCGTTATCTGAAACTTGTAAAACTGCGACATTTTTGAGTTGTTTGTACGTAAAAAAGACATATTTTTCAAGTGGTGTTTAGACATTATAAACGTCTTTCTAACGTATGTATGTAGTTGTACATTTAAAATTTTGATTTGTGTTTACAAAGTCACTTTAATATCATGCAGCCCCGGAGTAACTTTTTAAGTAATCACACCTTTTAAAAAAAAAGTAGAACATCTTGGTTTTTACATGTAAAAATTCATATAAAAAATAAATTCACCAAATTAATAATGAAATAACAGAGAATTTAATTTTGAATATTCGCTATGAACTGCTGTTTGCCAATTATGGCAAACTGACTAAATATTATATTTGTTGAATGTTAAGCAATACGTAAATTGGTTTTTGTCATTTTTTTCGAAAACGGTGCACCATAGAAATACTATGAGAGAATAGGTATCTCATTTGCGAATTTTAGATCAAGGAAATATTGATTTATTTCTGTAAAAAAATTACACAGAAAAATTTTTTTCCAATGCAATTATCCAAATTCATCCTTGTTTCTACGTCACTCTGTGAAGAAAAAAGCTGGAAGTTATGTACATTTATTGAAAACGAATAGCTGTAGTTCACCCCAAATTTCAGATATCCAACTAACAATTTTCATATACATAATATGTATAATACCACAAGAGCTCAAATTTATGTCGATAATTTTAGCATTAGTGTCACGAATGTCCATTTTGCTTGGACGTAGCACGAGGATCTAGAGCAGTAAAGTACGAGTGCTATTTCCAAGCAAAATGGACATGAGCTATACTAATGGAAAAATTGTCTATAATATTTAAATACACAAATAATTTGGAAATTTTTTTTAAAAGTTTGATGTTTAGCGGTGTTAAGTGCTTAAAAGCACCTTAAAACAAAATTCAGGGATACACTCGATGAAGAAATTGATGGGGTAATTGGTAAAAGTGTACCTGTCAATACCGTCAAATCAGATGTGAAATAAGTTTACGAAATCTTGCGAAGAAAAAACATACAGGCCAAACGAAGCAACTTCAGCGTGGGAGTTGAACAAAATTTTGAAAAGCTGGGCTTTCAACATGAAGAAGAGTGTTGGCTTAGATTATAAAGAAATGGTCGTTAAAAATGTGCCTAATTAGTACAAAAAATGTTTTTTAAAAAACTGGAAAGTTAGGCCGTTTACTGATATCAATTTTAAGCCAGCCCACAATGCTAGAGATGCAAAAAGGAAAGAGCCTCAAAGTCAACCAGAAAATAGGCTAAGAAGTGCTGCCGTCATTACCCAGCGAGAATATATAAACATGATTAACATTTTTGATGAAAACTTGCCAGAAGTCTTCTAAAAGGAATTTCTTTATTGTTGTTTCTTACGAATTAGGGTAGCGTGGAGGAGAAGGCAGCAAATGCTTAACAAATTACTTCAAAGCACAGGTTGATAATACTAATGGAGAAACTAGTGGCAGGATGGAATATAGCCCAATTTTTTTTAAATTCATTCAGGGCGATGCTCAAAAGTTAGATCAAAGCAAATGGTTAATACGTAATAAGAGTAATCCTGATATGTACCCTGTTAGGTAATCTGTTGTGATCATTAATTATTACATTGTTTAACTTATTTTCTTTTGTGTTTTAGCCTATACCATGCCCTTATTTCCAAAAGTGATAGTCATATAAAAACGGGACGAATATTTTTAACATCAAACCCCTATTGGAACAAGAATAACTCAAATTCTTGGTTTTAAAATATTCTTTCGTGAAAAAATGAATTTAGGATGTAGTATGTAAATTAAAACTGGAGCGAAAAAGGCTGATTTAAATATTAAAGATACGATAATATGCAATCATTCTTTCTGAACTTCAACAGTATCCCACTTAGGAAAGACAGGCAGTGAGGAATAGCAACTACGTAAAATAACACGACACAGCAACGTCAATTCCATCCAGTCCTACATTCAAATAGATGAAGATCATCGTGAATCTATCATTGAAGGAATGAGAAAAGAACAAACGAATAGCAGAACTACAACTTTAAACACGACTACAGTTTCAACTAGCAATCATGATATGGTCGAATATGAATCTGTACCTAAGAAACCTAAACATAATTTTTTGGCCTCTCATTGAGAAAATAACACTTTTATAAATTGTACTTTTAATTTCAGTTGTAATAATAATTAATAAAGATGATAATAAGTATAGACTTTTTATGTTTCAATAGTTTCAATAGTAACTTTACAAAAACGATAACATATTTTTTTAGTAACAATAATTACAAAAATGTAACATTTTTAGACTGGACCCATCGAAAAATTGTTGAAATAATAGCGGTAGTGCAAATTGTCTATGTAATTCAGTAAAAATTTCATTGTTCTAACAGCATTTTTTATACATGAAATAAATTGTTAGAAAAGTAACACATTCGAAACTACTTATTTCAATAACGAGGTATTTCTATAACGAGGCAATTTAGAATATGTTTATCTGAACTTTTCTTCTTCTACGAGTACAAATCAGTTTTACTATTTATTGGAGCAATGTTAATTTCTCTAAACTCTAATAATAAAAGTAGTCTGGAACATTAACTTAATACTAGTTATGTCAATTTAATTTAGTTAATATGGTCATTTACTGGATTTCGATAATAGTATTATTTCTACTTTACATATTAACTAAATAGTTCAAAATATCTTGAAAGATATATTACATTTTAAAACTACTGTATATACATATACTCAATTATACAAAAAAAAGTTATTGTATTTTTTAATAACGTCATAATATTATTGAGATCTTAACTATAAAGACTAATACATATTTTAGAAAAATAATACAATAGTATAATACACGGTTAAACAAGTCCCTGTGTACAATATTAATGAAATTTAAAAAAATTATTTTAAAATCACACTAAAATTACAAAGGAAGTTTTTATGCAAATATTTGACATTTAAAAACATCTTCAGTATAATGAAACAGATTAAGTGGAAAATTATGCCACAAGCCAAGGATGCAGGATGATATATTTTGGAATTTCTAAATAAAGTAAAAGGATATTTTGACCACATCAAATATAGAACCTAATTAATTTACATTAATTATTGTATAATATTCATAACATAATCAGGTGATTTTCGTAAATGTCTCTGGACAAGTTTTGTATTTATTGAGCATGACAGATAATTAAATACATTAAAAAAATGCTTGCTAATCATCATGTTACTTATTTCTTTTATATAATTGTGATATTTTATAATTCGGTTTTCTGTAAAGTTAAAAAAATATTATTTATTTTACAAAATAATATAAGAAAGTATCTAGTTCTTTATATTTATATTCCTTTCTGATCATGCTAATATGCAAATGTTAGGTAAAATAATTAATCAATATTTTAAAACACAGTTTATTGTAGATTGTACTAAAATAACTACCTCATCCTAGCTAACAGAATTAGATATATTCCTTTTTTTTATTTTTAACTGTGTATTTACGGATACGCGTAACAATAGGAAAAACTAATTAATATTTGTCTTTCGGAAAAAAGGCCAATTATCATAAAAATGTTTTCTTGTCTTTATAAATACCGACTAGAAAATTGTCTAAAAAAAAATTACCTTGTGGTCAAGAACCTTGAAAAGACCTCGAACCTAAATAATAAAAGGAAACATACATTCTGTATCTTCTTTAGAATTTCTGAAAACCACTTTATGTGGGTGCTAGTTCTGAATTTTTACAGCAATCAATTTTGAACAAGCCCGTGCGGTAGTTTTAAGGCATTTTTTTTAGTTTATTAGAAATATTTAAAAAACTAAACATGGTATTATATTTAAAATAATTTGCTACTAATCTAGTATTATATTTATACTGAATTTTAATTGTTAATTTTTGATGCATATTTAAAATTTGTGATCTAACAATGAATATCTACTTAGATATTTTCATTTTCAGAACATAAGGTCAAAAATTATAATTGCAACAGAAGTTAACAACTAAAACTCTATATTATTATAGTCGTTGTAACATTAGCAAAGTCCTAAATAGTTACTTTTTGCACGACCGGGAGCAGGTATCAATTTCTCTGGAAAAAAACTATTATATTTTGAATTTTTACGAAATTTTTGAGTTATCTAAAATAAAATATACTACAGTACAGTCAAACAAATAAAAACCCAAGAACTATTTATTTACGTCCATAGTAAATGAGACAGAAGAACATTAATTGAAATTAATATTAGCAGGAAAATCACATAAAATTTTTCGTTACATATTAAGTTTATTTTGTTTGTAAACAAGTTCCAGTTACCAAGATGTGATTCTCAAAGACTACTAATTTCCTAAATTTATTGAGTTGTCAAAGATGACAGTCGGATTTATTACAATTTGTTATTATTAAAATTTTGTATTTTAGTGGTGTTTCTCTCCTGTGGAAAAAATAGTATACAGGGTATTCGGTTTTAACTTTTCCAACATTGATTGTTTATCTTGCGAGTGACAACATCGGTTAAATTAGAGAACAGTTGCGTGATTTTCTTACTAAGACACTAGGACCAACAGAACTTATTATCTGCCTTGGTTTTTCAGGTATCTGGAAAAAACTGAACAACTTGTGGTATGAAATTTGTGATTTTTTGAATAATTCGAAGATTAAATGAAATTTTAACATAGGATTATGTTATATCATTGAAATCAGAAAAAATCGATTTTCTGATACAGAAATTCAATATGACTGCCATAAAAAAAATTAAGTTGATTATAAAAATTATATAAAACAAAACAAAAAAGTTGCTCTAAGAATGTTTTTACAGAATAAAGATACTCAATCATTAATATGTAAAAACATTCGTAGAACAAATTTTTGTGTCAAATAAGCAACAATGGAAGAAAAAGAAAATATGAATTTTTCAATTTTTTCCAGACATCTGAAAAACCAAATCAGACAATTAAGTTCTTTTGACCCCTAGGACTTAGCAAGAATGTCTCGTCAATTTTCTCTAATTTAACCGATATTGTGACTAGCAAGATGAACGGGATCACCATGTCGGGAAAGTTAAAGCCAAACACCCTGTATATAGTACGGGAGTGAACGATATTTTCCCTCTTTGTATTTGTAACCCTCGGGCTTCGCCCTTAATTTTCAAAGTATACGTCGGAAAAAAATAATAATACTTGCTATGTAATGTACTATTATGTAAAGGAGTAAAGTGAGTGTTTTAGTCCGGGCATGAATAATAATTCATTCATGCAACGGACTAAAAACACTTTACTACCGAGGTGCATACAACATGTTTTGCACGAACGGGTAAAATTTTTATTGCAAAATATTAAATGTAAAAATTAATAAAAATTGGCCACGAAGCTGTTGTACTCTATTCCGAATTTATCAGTGCTTGTATTTGTATTTTGAAATATTTGCGATTTTCTTAGAAAGTAAAAATTTTATCAAATTATCCATGATTGGAAACAATCAGTAATGTGAGTCATTCTCTTATGTCAAAAAATGCCACCGCATTTAAATTACACCCACGAAGACTTTTGAATTTGTTTATTATTTATGGAGAATGTGATAAAGTAATATCAAGAACTTGTAGTACATTTGTTATTAGATATCCACAAAACCGGAAAATAACACTAAACACTGTAACATGACTACTAATTTAATTTAATAATTGTTCAAAATTCCGCCCTCGAACCTTCACACATTTTTCGCACCTTTGGATTAGTTCTTCATGGACAGCTCTTCTAATTGAATGCTGGGATAAGTTTTGAAATGCATTTCTTACTCTCTGCATACAATCCTCAATAGTTGTTAGTGGGCTCTCATAAACTTTGTTTTTAATAGTTCCCCAAATAATATAATCTAAAATTGATAAATCGGGCGAGCGAGGAGGCCATAGGAATGGTCCCTTATTGGCGATCCACTGATTGTAAAAAGTTTCTTGTAAAATATTATTTATCAAATACGCGTTATGTGGGGGAGCACCGTCGTGCTGATAAAAAATGTTTCTATGTTCGGCAAGAGGTAAATTTTCTAAATAGTTATTATTAAAATTTTGTGAAATATTTAGATATCTTTCACCTTAAAAAAAAACAAAAACAAAAAGATTAACTACATACATATTAGCAGAAGAAGAAATCTTTATAACTTACTGTTTAAATTTTTCTGATAAAATACTAATGTCACCACTCTATCGTTTCTTATGGCACAGTAAACATTAAACTGTCAACTTTCTTGAAAATTTCGCTCCCTGAACACATTAAGATTCGAGTCACTCCAATAATGCGAATTGTGTCGATTAAAAAGTCCATTTTTGGTAAATTTATCTTCATCTGACCATATAATATTTCCTAAATAAGAATCGTTGCCTACAGACATTAGAATAAATTCACAAAAATTTTCTCAGGAAATCTGCTTCTTTTAATCGTTGAACCATTTGGAACGAAAACGGGTGAAATTTATGTTTAATTAAGAATCTGTGAACTGAATCCTTGCATAGTCCCGATTCCAGAGCAGCTTGTCTTAATGACATCATTGGAAATGCATGAAAATATCCCAGAATTGCTATTTCTACATTTTCGTCATCAACAATAGGCTTCCGCTTTTGAATTCTTGCCTTGATAAAGCCATAGTTTTTAAAATTACCGAGTGTGCATTTTACAGTGTTTGGTGACGGTTTCCGTTTTTGTGGATTTCGAGTAGCAAATGTACTATAATTTCTTGATATTACTTTATCACATTCTCTATAAATAATAAACGAATTCAATAAATCTTCGTGGGTTGTAATTTAAACGCGGTGGCATTTTTTTGAAATGAGAGAATGACTGACATTACTGATTGTTTCAAATCATGGCTAATTTGATAAAATTTTTAATAAAAATTCTCGAATTCCTAAGAAAATCGCAAATATTTCAAAAAGTTTTAACTTAAACCACCACCATGCTTATATAAAAAAAGGAATTTAATTTTACATAACTTGATGTAAAGAAATACAGGGTGTTCCTTTTAAATAAGCAAGTTGGTATCGCCTTCCGGTATAACCGGAAGTGCCAGATGCTTGTAATTATTTTAGTTGGATTGGCCACACTGCCGTTAGTAATCCCCTATATTTTCAAAATTTTCTGGTGCGTACTTTTCCCTATATCGATCGATGCTTCCTGGTGAGACACCCTGTATATTTTGCTTCTAAATCAAAGACAGTAAAATTAAACTACAATAAATTTGTTTTATAATTCCATTTCATTATTATTTAATAATACGAAAACAAGTTTTAAAAGACAATACCTATTTTGCATATTATTCACTCTAGTTCACACAAGGCGGCTGTCCATTTTTCCAGCGAAGAATTAGTTAATATAAATTACGCCTTAATTTATATATTTATTTTTTTATACATATAATTTAAACGTCTTCTCTTTTAAAATGTAGCTAGTTTACTCCAGTTTAATTTTCATACAGACATCCAAAAATTTTGTGGCTAATAATTTTGTGTAGCAGCTTTTTTACTTTCTTATACTAATATAAGAAAGTATACAAATCATGGTTTTTTTGTCCTAAATGTAACACCCAATTTTTTTCTTGCGATTTGATGGAGCTAAATATTGCCTATTCAATCACTTTTTTTAAATTCAAAATTGGTTAAAATATTGCCGACTAATGGTCGATTTTCTCTTTACATAATGATGGCCATGAAATAAATACTTCAAGTTACAAATTTCGCGAGGCAAACTATGGAATAATTATTGCGAAATACAATAAAGTAATTTTTATATTCAAGACCGCTGCCACTTCTTGTATTTTAGTATGTTAATAAATTTTCTGTAAAAATCAAATAAAATGTAATCTAAGAATTTCCTTCCATTTTGTAATTTATAAGTTGTATTAAAATTATGATAATTTTTACAAATTTGCTGTTTTTCGGCCTATTTCTAAAATAATTGCCAATATTAGAATTTTCCAAAAATATCAAATAAAATATCATTAATGAGTAAATGATAAATTTTATCAATTTTGTTTTTTAACGTTAGCCGTAATAAAATTTGTAATTGAACTAAAAAGCCCGATAAAGACATTCAAAATAAAAACAAAATAACAGCTTGCCTCGCGAAATTTGTAACTTGAAATATTAATTTAATGGCCATCTTTGTGTAAAGAGAAAATCGGCCATAAGTTCATTTTTGTGCAGATTTTAAATTTGAAAAAGTGGTTATATAAGCAAAATTTAGCCCCTCAAATCCCCAAATAAGAAATTCGGTTTTACTTTTATGAAAAAAGTTAGTGTCACTTCTGGTAAAACCGGATGAACAATAATCTTGATAATGCATGAAAATACTCGTATGTGTTTTTATGACTTATTTATTAACAATTCAAGAGCATGGCTACTAGATCAGTTAGAAATAAAAACGTAAATATCTCTGGAAATAGCAATTTTAGGTAAATAATGTTAATTAAAAATTTTTTTGAAAATTAATATGCCAATTCAAAAATATAATAATATACAGGATATTTCATTTGAAAAAATTGGGAAAATGAACTTTTGAAATGTCCTAAATTAGCGCTAGTGTAAAAGACCCTATATAATAATAATCCGTATTTGGTGGCTGTATCGTTGAAGTATAACCTTTGTCTACATAACTGCCAAATAAATCTTCTTAATTAACAGCAATACACATACAACGAATTAATTTGTAAAACCAAAATTTTCATATTTTTCAGAATAACTCGGCAACGCCACCAAAAATCTGGAAATCGTCGGAAAAGTAATTTTGCGATGAATTCAAAACTATATAAATACACATGATGTTCCATTTTAAATAAATGACTTCGAATATGCTCCGCTATAGCCAGTCACCCTGTATATTTTAAAATATTTTTAAAATGTGCGCCTTTTGTCGTTATACCACTTCAATAAAAAAAAACAATTTTCCAAAGTGTCCTAATAAGACCGATATTGGACTTAGTTGCATTATTAGGACACCCTGTATTGAAAAAGGTATTGACTAATCGAAAATATTATTTTCCTATTTTTAAAAAAATTCTAATGAAAATTGAAAATATAAATAAAGTGGACATCCACCCTCAGTGAAGTAAAGCGAAATGAATAACTTACCAGCAACCTCATAATTCTTGCACATATGTTATTTGTCTATCTAGTCATAAAAACTTCTTTTAATTTAATTTAAACATAAATATTAATTTGTGTATATTATCTTCAGTATTTATGTATTTTTTGAAAAAGTATAAACATTCAGATTTGTAAGCCTTAGATAAAACTTATTGGCAGATAATAAAAATAATTGCAGTTTTTCCCTTTTACTCCTGAACTAATTAAGGATAAGCCTTTATTACCTACAGTTTTTAATTAAAATTAATTAAATGAAGTAGTTACACTTACCAATTTAAACATTTTAAATCGTTTCACTAAAGTCTGTCTGGTGTGAACTGATGCATCTCTACAAAAAACGATTGATATTTATACAGACCCCAAATTAAAGATATTGTTATTTTACACAACAATATTGTTAGACAAAATTTCTTTTTTATAAGGTCAAAAAGAATTAATTTGGTGTGTCCTATTCAGTTATGCAACATAGATGTGATGTTCATGATTTATGATTGAAATGTATGCTTACAACGTACTAAAATATTCAATTTGATCATTTATACATAATTTTTAGATAAAATTTGGAATTATAAACTATAAATTAATTATTAATTCATGTTGTTAATTAGCACATTATGTTGATCGAATTATTTTAGTTCATAATTACCCATCATATAATGTCCATATGTATCTAAGTATATTTCTCAATAATTCAATCTTGATAAATAACGATTTGTCACATTTTTCGCCGATAAAATTTAAAATTGATTTAGGGATACATAAATAATTAAATTAATGTGTCTGAATTATGCAATTAAGTTGTGCATATTTTTTTAGATTCAGGAACAATCTTACTTGGCACGTTGGTATTTATAAGAATTTTTCATGAAGATTACTGTTTTTGTGACTTGGCTAATTCTAAGATGGTGAAGAATTTCCGAGAATCAGGCAATATTGAAAGGAAAAAAAGGTTCTGGAAGACCAAATAAAAAACAGAGACAGCAGTAGACAATGTTATAAGTATGACGAAAAACGATCCTTCTAAATCTAATTTATCTTCTGGCACCTGCCAAACAATTTTAAAGAAGGATCTACATTCACTACCTTACAAAATTAATTTACAACATCAAAAAATATTGTCAAGGGATATCGTTTCGCGAATAGATTTTAGTGAGTAATACCTAAACAATTTAAACAATAATGATATTCTGGACATTACTCAACTAACAAGTAGGTAAAATAGACCAATCTTAGAGGCAGAATAATGCAATAAGGTCAATAATTATTATTTTATTTTTGACTTAATAGCTTTCTTTAAAGTCAAACTAACATTAAACTTGTTGCTTAGATCGTAAAGTATTTACTTCTTACCCATAAGATATCTTCAAGATCCACTGGTTTTATAAGTAATTGAGACGAGTTAAAAATTACCCAAAATTTACTTCAAAAAATGACTTCATTGATACATTAACTAAATTTTAGTACCAAGTGACCCTGAATTTTACTTAAAAAAAAACTCAAAGTTTAAAAGTTTATTTAAATTATTTTACACAGTTAAAGTACCTGTTATAGATTTCAACAATGACTTCTTAGCCATAAGTCATTGAACAGGTTGTAAATTACCTAATTATAGTCAGTGAAAATTGTAGGAATAACTTATATAATGTTTGAAAAAATTGTTTCTTTCAAATAACCATAAAGTCGAAATAACTATTAGATTTGACCTATTTGAAGTAAACTTAATAATAATAAGTTATTTTGTACTGTAATGTATATAATACCGCAATACAGCTTCTTTCTCCGTACTTATATATTCTCCTGGGTTGGAAATACCACGCAGATTGCTATAGTTGCCCACGTGTGCGATACTTGGTCGATGCTCTAATATAGGTAGAGACATCCAAGTGGAAGCCACAAAAGTGCGACTAGCTCCTGTCAAGTGGTTTTCCTTTTGTGTCTTCCTTTTTAAGTTATGTCCATCATTTAAATTAGTTACACCGTGTTGAGGATAACTAATTAGTCACAAGGGACACGAGCCATGGTTTGCATTCTTCTGCCATTTGCAATTTTTTGCATTCTTCTGTAGTATATATATATATATACATATATATATATACATATATATATATACATATATATATATACATATATATATATATCATATATATATATATACATATATATATATATACATATATATATATATATATATATATATATATATATATA